>KZ295262.1:438109-496680 GCA_002406435.1 Spermophilus dauricus
ACAAGTTTGAAATTTTAGGTTTTACTCTGTTTTCTCTTATACTGATAGATGGAGTTGGAACTCTAAATCAAACATGGTTTGTTGTAGGTGCTTAATACTTGACACACTGAATTAGATCTCAGTGCTGTCTCCATGCTTTGTGTCTCTTGAAGTAGCCCTAAGAAGAGACTGAGGAAAAACACTTGCAATTGAAGTGTTTGCCAAGCTTTCACAAAAAAGCCAGTTTCCTGAAATCTCAGTAAATATTGTTTCACCCAATGTTGATGATACTTGGCTGTTATGATCTGTACTTCAGTCTCACTTGGTCCCCCAAATTTCATTCTTCTTGGTTGAAGCGTTGGTTTTCAAGAATACTTTGGATTTTCAGGTTTCACTCTGTTTTCTCCGATAGTGATAGATGCAGTTGAAGCTCTAAATCAAACACGGTTTACACTAGCTGCTTGATACTTGACACACTAATTTCGTTCTCAGTTCTACCTTTAAGATTTGTTCCCTCTTCAAGAAGCCCTAAGCAGAGACTGGGGAAAACATATTCATTTAAAGCGTTTGCAAATCTTCTACAAAACTATGAGTTTCCTAAAATATTAGCAAGTATTTTTTCACCCAATCTTGATGCTACCTGGCAGTGATGATCAATTCACCAATCCCACTTGGCCTCCAAAATTTTATTCTTCTTAGTTGAAGCATTTGTTTTCAAAAACACTTTGAATTTTTAGGTTTCACTCTGTTATCTCCCATAGTGATAGATGGAGTTGGAACTCTAAATCCAACATGGTTTTTGCTAGCTGCTTGACACTTGACACACAAATTTGTTCTCAGTTCTACATTTATGATTTGTTCCCTCTTGAAGAAGCCCTAAGCAGAGACTGGGGGAAAACACATTTATTTGAATTGTTTTCAAATCTTCTACAAATGTACGAGTTTCCTGAAATATTAGCAAGTATTTTTTCAACCAATCTTGTTTATACCTGGTGGTGGTGATCAGTACAACAATTCCACTTGGTCCCCAAAATTTAGTTCTTCTAGGTTGAAGCGTTCGTTTGCAGTACAAGTTTGAATTTTAGGTTTCACTCTGTTTTCTCTTATACTGATAGATGGAGTTGGAACTCTAAATCAAATAAGGTTTGTGCCAGGTGCTTAATACTTGACACACTGAATTAATTCTGAGTGCTGACTCCATGCTTTGTTTCTCTTGAAGAAGCCCATAGAGGAGACTGAGGAAAAACACTTTCTTTTGAAGCATTTGCCAAGCTTCCACAAAAAAGCCAGTTTCCTGAAATCTCAGCAAATATTGTTTCACCCAATGTTGATGATACTTGGCGGTTATGATCAGTACACCAATCCCACATGGCCCCCCAAAATTCCGTTCCTCTAGGTTAAGGAGTTCGTTTGCAGAAACAGTTTGAATTTTTAGGTTTCACTTTGTTTTCCCCTTTAGGAAGAGAACCAGTTGAAACTCTAAATCAAACACAGTTTTTGCTAGCTGCTTGAATCTTGACACACTGAATTAGTTCTCAGTTTGCTATCTAAGTTTTCTACCCTCTACAAGTAGAACGAAGTAAAGGCAGAGAATTAACAATTTCATTTGATAGTGTTTGCCATGATTTCACAGTACTCTGAGGTTCCTAAAATCAAAGCAAATATTTTTTTACCCAATCTTGATGATACTTTGCCATAATGATCAGTAGTTTCTTCACACAAGGGCCCCCAAAATTCATTCTTCTAGGTTGTAGGATTCGTTTGCAGGAACACTTTGAAGTTTTAGTTTGCACTCTGTTTCTTCCTATAGAAATCAGTGCAATTTGAACTCTAAATCAAACAGGGTATGTGCTAGCTACTTGAAACGTGCCACACTGAATTAGTTCTGAGTGCTGTCTCTATGATTTGTGCCACTTGTAGTAGCCAAAAGTGGAGACTGAAGGAAAACACTTTCATTTGAATGCGTTTGCCAACCTTCCACAAAACTACGAGTTTCTTGAAATCTCAGCAAATATTTTTTCACCCAATGTTGATGATACTTGGCAGTAATGATCAGTACTCCAATCCCAAATGCCCCCCCCCAATTTTGTTCTTTTAATTTGAAGCGTTCATTTGAAGAAACAGTTTGGAAATTTTCGTTTCATTTCAATTTCACCTTTAGGGAGAGAAACAGTTGAAACTCTAAATAAAACAGGGTTTGTGTTAGCTGCTTGAAACTTGAGACACTGATTTAATTCTCAAGGTGCTCTCTGTTTTGTTCCCTATTGTAGTAGAACGAAGGAAATGCAGGGAATAAACCATTTCATTAGAAAGCGTCTGCCAATATTCCACAAATCTCCGAGTTTTCTGAAATCCCAGCAAATATTTTTTCACACAAACTTGATGATACTTGGCGGTAATGATCAAATTTCGTTCTTCTAGGTTGAAGTATTTGTTTTCAGGAACACTTTGAAATTTTAGGTTGCACTCTGTTTTCTCCAATAGTGATAGATGCAGTTGGAACTCTAAATCAAACAGGGTTTATGCTAGCTGCTTGAAACTTGACACAATAAATTTGTTCTCAGTTCTACTTTTATGATTTGTTCCATCTTCAAGAAGCCCTAAGCAGAGACTGGGGAAAAACATTCATTTGAAGTGTTTGCAAATCTTCTACAAAACTATGAGTTTCCTGAAATATTAGCAAGTATTTTTTCACCCAATCTTGATGATACCTGGCGGTGATGATCAGTACACCACTTCCACTTGGCCCCCGAAAGTTAATTCTTCTAGTTTGAAGCGTTTGTTTGCAGTAGAAGTTTGAAATTTCAGGTTTCACTCTGTTTTGTCTTATACTGATAGATGAAGTTGGAACTCTAAATCAAACACGGTTTGTGCTATGTGCCTAATACTTGACACACTGAATTAGTTCTGAGTGATGTCTCCATGCTTTGTTTCTCTTGAAGTAGCCCTAAGAAGAGACTAAGGAAAAACACTTGCATTTGAAGCATTTGCCATGCTTCCACAAAAAAGCCAGTTTCCTGAAATCTCAACAAATATTGTTTCACCCAGTGTTGATGATACTTGGTGGTTATGATCAGTACTCCAATCCCACATGGCCCCCCAAATTTTGTTCCTCTAGGCTGAAGTATTCATTTGCAGAAACAGTTTGAATTTTTAGGTTTCACTTTGTTTTCCCCTTTAGGGAGAGAAGCAGTTGGAACTCTGAATAAACCACGGTTTTTGCTACCTGCTTGAATCTGGACACACTGAATTAGTTTCAGTGTGCTCTGTATGTTTTCTACCCTCTTAAAGTAGAACGAAATAAAGGCAGAGAATAAAAAATTTTATTTGATAGTGTTTGCCATGATTCCACAGTACTCTGAGGTTCCTAAAATCAAAGCAAATATTTTTTACCCAATCTTGATGATACTTTGCCATAATGATCAGTAATTTCTTTCCACAAGGGCCCCCGAAATTCATTCTTCTAGGTTGAAGGGTTCGTTTGCAGGAACACTTTGAAATTTTAGTTTGCACTCTGTTTCCTCCTATAGTGATCAGTGCACTTTGAACTCTAAATCAAACTTGATGTGTGCTACCTGCTTGAAACTTGCCACACTGAATTAGATCTGAGTGCTGTGTCTATGATTTGTGCCGCATGTAGTAGGCAAAAGAAGGGACTGATGGAAAACACTTTCATTTGAAAGTGTTTGCCCAAAGTCGGCGCCCGCCTTGCCAGGGGTGAGGCCCGAAGGGTATTCTCCTCAGGTTCTCCAAAGTCCAACAACAACAAGTGCTGGCGAGGATGCGGGGAAATGGGTACACTTGTTCATTGTTGGTGGGACTGCAAAATGGTGCAGCCAATTTGGAAAGCAGTATGGAGATTTCTTGGAAAGCTGGGAATGGAACCACCATTTGACCCAGCTATTCCCCTTCTCGGTCTATTCCCTAAAGACCTAACAAGAGCATGCTACAGGGACACTGCTACATCGATGTTCATAGCAGCACAATTCACGATAGCAAGATTGTGGAACCAACCTAGAAGCCCTTCAATAGATGAATGGATTAAAAAAATGTGGCATTTATACACAATGGAGTATTACTCTGCATTAAGAAACGACAAAATCATAGAATTTGGAGGGAAATGGATGGCATTAGAACAGATTATGCTAAGTGAAGCTAGCCAATCCTTAAAAAACAAATGCCAAATGTCTTCTTTGATATAAGGGGAGTAACCAAGAACAGGGTAGAGAGGAAGAGATGAAGAAGAAGATTAACATTAAACAGGGATGATAGGCGGGAGGGAAAGGGAGAGTTAAGGGAAATTGCATGAAATTGGAAGGTGAGCCTAAGGGATATACACAATTACATATAAGAGGAAAGGAGGAGTAGGAGAAAAATTATATAAGTGGATGAAACGATTTATAGTAGAGGGGGTGGAGAGAGAGAAGGGGAGGGGAGGGGAGGGGAGGGGTGGGGGGATAGTGGAGAATGGGATAGACAGCAGAATACATCAGTCACCAGAAAGGCAATTTGTAAATCAATGGAAATGTAACTGATGCGACATAACAATCTGTATATGGGGTAAAAATGGGAGTTCATAACCCACTTGAATCAATCTGTGAAATATGGTATATTAAGAACTATGTAATGTTTTGAACAACCAACAATAAAATAAAAAAAAAAAAAGAAAGTGTTTGCCAAGCTTCCACAAAACTATGAGTTTCCTGAAATCTCTGCAAATATTTTTTAACCCTATCTTGATGATACTTGGCGGTAATGATCAGTACACCAATACCACTTGGACCCAAATTTTGTCCTTCTACTTTGAAGCGTTCGTTTGCAGAAAGAGTTTGAAATTTTTCGTTTCACTTCGATTTCACCTTTAGGGAGAGAAACAGTTGGAACTCTAACTCAAACAGGGTTTGTGCTAGCTGCTCGAAACTTGACACACTGAATTAATTATCAAAGCACTCTCTGTTTCGTTCCTTCTTGTAGTAGGATGAAGAAAATGCAGGGAATATACCATTTCATTAGAAAGCGTCTGCCAATATTCCACAAATCTCCGAGTTTTCTGAAATCCCAGTAAATATTTTTTTACCCAACCTTGAGGATACTTGGCGGTAATGATCTGTACTTCAGTTGCACTTGGCCCCCCAAATTTTGTTCTTCTAGGTTGAAGCGTTTGTTTTCAGGAACACTTTGAAATTTTAGTTTGCACTCTGTTTTCTCTTTTACTTATCAATGTAGTTGGAATTCTAAATGCAACCCGGTTTGTGTTTGGTGCTTAATACTTGGCACACTGAATTAGTTCTGAGTGCTGTCTCTATGCTTTGTTCCTCTTGAAGTAGCCCTAGGATGAGACTGAGGAAAAACACTTTCATTTGAACGCTTTTGCCAATGTTCCACAGAACTCTATGTTTACTGAAATCTGAACAAATGTTTTTGTTTCACCCGATGTTTTTGAAATGTTCAGGGAATCATCTGTACTCCAGCCGCCCTTGGCTCCCCAAATTTTGTACTTCTAGGTTAAAGGATTTGTTTGCAGGAACACTTTGAATTTTTAGGTTTCACTTTGTTTTTCCCCAACATGTATACTCGCTGTTGGAATGCTAAATCAAACACGGTTTGCGCTAGCTGCTTGATACTTGACACACTGGATTAGTTCTCATTGTGTGCTCTATGATTTGTTCCCTCTTGTAGTTGTTTGAATGAGAGGGAGGGAGAAAACAATTTCATTTAAAAGCTCTTTCCAAGCTTCCACAGAATTCTGAGTTTACTGAAATCCCAGCACATATTTTTTTTCCTGATCTTTTTGATATTGGCCATAATGATCTGTACTCTAGCCGCACTTGGGCACCCAAAATTCAATCTTCTATGTTGAAGCATTCCTTTGCAGGAACCCTTTGAAATTTTAGGTTTCACTTTGTTTTCCCCTATAGGGATAGATGCAGTTGGAACTCTAAATCAAACATGGTTTGTGCTAGCTGCTTGAAACTTGACACACTGAATTATTCCTCAGTGTGTGCTTTATGATTTGCTCCCTCTTGAAGAGGCCAAAGGAGAGGAAGGGAAAAAACAATTTCATTTGAAAGCATTTGCCAAGCCTCCACACAGCTCTGAACTTCCAGCAATCCCAGCAAAAATTTTTCACCCAATTTTGATGATACTTCGTGGTAAAGATCGGCAATCCATTCCCACTTGGCCCCCCAAATTTAGTTCTTCTAGACTGAAGTGTTCCTTTACAGGAACAGTTTGAATTTTTAGCTTTCACTTTGTTTTCCCCTATAGGGAGTGATGGATTTGAAACTCTAAGTTAAACATGGTTTGTGCTAGCTGCTAAAACCGTGACACACTCCATTAGTTCTCAGTGCTCTCTTTATGCTTTTTTTCCCTCTTGCAGAAGCCCTAAGCTGAGGCAAGCAAAATACACTTTTATTTGAAATCGTTTGCCATGTGTCCACAGAACTATGAGTTTATTGAAATCCCTGTAAAATTTCTTTTCACCCAACTTTGTTAAAACGTTCCAGGAATCATCTGCACTCCAGCTACACTTGGCTCCCCAAATTTCTTACTTCTAGTTTAAAGTGTTCGTTTGCAGGAACACTTTGAATTTTTAGGTTTCACTTCATTTTTCCAGAATAGGTATACTCACAGTGGGAACTTTAAATCAAACATGCTTTGTGCTAGCTGCTTGAAACTTGACACATTGAATTAGTTCTCATTGTGAGCTCTATGATTTGTTCCTTCTTGAAGTAGCCCAAAGGAGAGGGAGGGAAAAAACAATATCATTTAAAAGCGTTTTCCAAGCTTCCTCAGAATTCCCAGTTTACTGAAATCACAGCAAGTATTTTTTTCATCCGTTCTTTTTGATACTTGGCCATAATGATCTGTACTCCAGTAGTACTTTAGCACCCACATTTTGATCTTCTAGGTTGAAGCATTTTTTTCAAGGAACAGTTAGAAATTTTAGGTTTCACTTTGTTTTCCCCTATTGAAATAGATGAAGTTGGAAATATAAATCAAACATTGTTTGTGCTAGCTGCTTGTAACTTGACACACTCAATTTGTTGTCAGAGCACTCTCTATGCTTTTTTCCCTCTTGCAGTAGCCTTAAGCAGAGGCAAGGAAAAATCACTTTCATTTGAAAGCGTTTGCAAAGCTTCCACAGAACTCTGAGTTTACTGAAATCCCAGGAAATATTTTTTTAGCCGATCTTGTTCATACGTTTCAGGAATCATCTGTACTCCAGCCGCACTTGGCTCCCCAAATTTTGTACTTCTAGGATAAAGCATCCACTTGCAGGTACACTTTGAAGTTTTAGTTTTCACTTTGTTTTCCCCTATAGCTGTACTCCCAGTTGGAATGCTAAATGAAACAAATTTCTGTTAGCTGCTTGAAATTTGACACACTGAATTACTTCTCAGAGCACTCTCTATGCTTTGTTCCCTCTTGAAGTAGTCCTAAGCAGAGGCAAGAAAAAATCACTTTTTTCAAAAGCGTTTGCCAAGCTTCCCCAGAACACTGAGTTTCCTGCAATTCCAGCAAATATTTTTTCACCCAATCTTTTTGTTATGTTGCAGAAATGATCAGTACTCTAGCCGCACTTGACTCTCCAAATTTCGTTCTTCTAGGTTAAAGCATTCGTTTGCAAGAACACTTTGCATTTTTAGGTTTCACTTCATTTTCTCCAAGAGGTATACTCCCAGTCAGAACTCTAAATCAAACATGGTTTATGCTAGCTGCTTGAAACTTGACACAATGAATTAGTTCTCAGTGCACTCTCTATGCTTTTTCCCTCTTGCAGTAACCTTAAGTAGAAGCAAGAAAAAAATCACTTACATTTGAAAGCATTACCAAGCTTCCTCAGAATTCCAAGTTTACAGAAATCACAGCAAATATTTTTTTTCACCCAATGTTGTTGATACATTCAAGGAATCATCTGTACTCCAAACCTAACCCTAAATCTAAACCAAACAAAAACCCTTACCCTAACCCTAAACTTAACCTAACCTTAACCCTAAGCCTAACCCTAACCCTAACCCTAACACTAACACTAACTCAAATTATAACCTTAAGCCTAACACTAACCATTATGGTAACCCTAAACCTAAACCTAAAACTAACCCCAGGCGTAACCCAAACCCTAACACTAACCCTAAACCTAACACTAAAACTATTGCTAATTTTAACCTTAACCCTAACCCTGACACTCACACTAACCCTAACTGTAAGACTAAATCTAAAACTAAATCTAACACTAACCCTAACCCTAACCCTAACACTAATACTTAGGCTAATGCTAACCATAACCCTAACACTAACACTAACCCTAAACCTAACACTAACCACAAAACTAACCATATACCTAACTCTAACTCTAAACTTCTCACTAACCCTAACACTATCCTTAATCCTAACCCTAACCCTAACTCAAACAATAACACAAAACCTAAACCTAAACCTAACCCTACCAATCACGTTAAAACTAACCCTAACATGAATCCTAACCCTAACCCTAAAACTTACCCTAACCGTAGTCATAACCCTAATCTTAACCCTAACCGTAACCCTAAAATTATTTCTAACCCTATCACTAACACTAACCATAACCATAAACCTCATACTAAAACTACCCCTAACATTAACTCTAAAACAAAGCTTAAAATTAACACTATCCCTAACTCAAAACCTAATCCTAACCATAACCCTAGCCCTAACACTAAACAAACCAAACCCTAACTCAAACCCTAACCCTAACCCTAACACTAAACTTAAACCCAACCTGTACTCTGACACTAAACCTATCCCAAACCCTATCACTTACCCTAACCCTAACCATAACCATAAGCATAACACTAACCCTAAACCTAACACTAACCATAAAACTAACCCTAAACATATTCCTATACCTAACATTATACATAAACCTAACCCTAATCCTAACCCTAACCCTAATACTAACCCTAACCTTAACCCTAACATTAATCCTAACTCTAACTGTAACCCTATGACTATGACGAACCTTAACCCTAACCATTACACTAATGCTAACCCTAATTCTAACCCTAAACCTAACACTAATTTTAAACCTAACACTAAGCCTAAACCTAACACAAACCCTAACCCTAATTATAACACTAACCCTAATGCAAAACCTAACACTAACTCTAATCCTAAAGATAATCCTAAAACTAACACTAACCATAACCCTAATCCTAATACAAACTTTAAACCTAACCCTAACACTAAACCTAACCCCAACACTAACCCTAACACTAACCAAACCCTAACCCTAATCCTAACTGTAACCATAAACATAAAAATAACCTAACCCAAACACAAACCCTAACACTAATCCTACTCCTAACACTAAACTTAAACCAAACCCCAACACTAACTCTAACCCTAACCCTAAACCTAAACCTAAATCTAACACTAAACCTAGTCCTAACATTATCACTAAAACTAATCTTAAACCTAACCATAAAGCTAAACCTAACACAAAACCTAAACCTAGTCCTAAGGCTAACACTAACAATAACACTATCCCTAAACTTAACCCTAAACATAACCCTAACCCTCACCCTAACCCTAACCCTAACATGAACCGTAAACATATCCCTAACCCTAACACTATTGGAAAACCTATCCCTAACCCTAACACTAAAACTAACCCTAAATCTAACCCTAATCCTAACCCTAACACGAACCCTAACCCTATTTCTAACACAAACACTAAGCCTAAATCCAATCCTAACCCTAACACTAACCCTAAAACAAACCCTACCACTAACACTAATACTAACCTTAACCAATCCTAACCCTAACCCTAACAATAACCCTAACACTCACCCTAACCCAAACCTAACACTAACACTAACCCTTACCCTAAACTTTATCCTACCTGTAAACCTAATTTTACAGTTACTGTAACCCTAAACCTAACCACAAACCTAATCCTAACACTAACCCTAACCCTAAACATAACCAGAACCCAACCCTAACCCTAACCTTAACACTAAACCTAAACCTAAGGCTAACCCTAACCCTAACATTAAACCTAACCCTAATGCTTACCCTAACACTAACCCTAAACTGAAGCCAACACTAACACTAACACCTAAACCTAACCAAAACCCTAATACCAACCCTAACCATAACCTTAACCCTAACACTAACACTAACCCTTACCCTAATACTAACCATAATCCCAATCCTAACCTAATACTAACCCTAACACTAAATCTAACTCCAATCCTAAGCCTATCACTGACCCTAAACTTAAATGTAACCCTAACCATTACCCTAACCTTAAATTTAACACTAACAGAAACACTAACCATAATTCGAACACTTTCTCTAACCATAACCTAACCCTAATTCTAACCCTATTCCTATCCAAAACCCTAACCCTAAACCTAAACCTAAACCTAACCCTAACAAAACCCCTAACCCTAACCCTAACACTTACCCTAAAACTAAACCTAACCCTAACCCTAAACCTAACTCTTAACCTAACCCAAACACTTACCTTAACCCTAATCCTAAACCTTACCCTAACACCAACCCTAACCGTAAACCTAACTCTAAATCTAACCCTAACCCTAACACTAAACCTAACTCTTAAAATAACCCACACACTTAACATAACCCAGTTCTTAACCCTTACCATAACAGTAACCCTAACCATAAACGTAACTGTAACACTAACCCTAAGCTTAATCCTATTCCTATTTGTTACACTAAACCTAAACCTAACCCTGACACTAACACATACCCTAAACCCTTTTCTTAACCAACACTAACCCTAACCCTAACCCTAACTATAACCATAACACTAACCCTAACCCTAAAATGAACCCTAACACTAACCTTAAACCTAACACTAACACTAACCCTAACTCTAAGACGAAATGGAACCCTATCCCTAACTCTAAGCCTTAATGTAACCCTAACTCTAACGCTAACTGAATAACACTAATCCTAAACCTATCACTAACCCTAACACTAAAACTAACCCTAACAATAACCCTAATCCTAACACTAACTCTAATGCAAACTTGAACACTAACACTAACCCTAACACTAAACCTATTCCTAACCGTAACCCTAAAACTAACCCTAACCTTATCCCTAACAAAATCCCTAAACCTAAACCTAACACTAATCCTAACCCTAACCTTAACACTAACCCTAAATCTCTCACAAACCCTAACACTAACCCTATCACTAACCCTAAACCTAACTTTAACCCAATTCCTAACCCTAACACCATCCCTAACCCTAAACCTAAATCTAACAGTAAAACTAACCCTAAACCTTCCCCTAAGCCAAACAATAAACCTAAGCATAAACCTAAAAAAAAACCTAAAGCTAACACCAAACCTAACCCTAATCATACAGTTCACACTAATCCTAACCATAACCTTAAAACTAAACCTAAAACAAACCCTAACCCTACGCCTAATGCTAACCCTAAACTTAACACTAACACTAACTTAAACTTACCTAACTAACCCTAAACTTAACCCGAACTCTAACTCTAACTCTAATTCTAACCCAAAAACTAACCCTAACTATAATCCTAAATGTAATCCTAAAACTAAAACTAAACTTAACCCTAACCCTATTGTAACACTAACCCTAACCCTAATCCTAACCCCCAAAGTAACCCTAACCTATCCCAAACTGGAACCCTAAACCTAACTCGAACCCTAACCTAACCCTCACTCTAAACTTACACTAACCCCAAACCTAATCCTAACCGTCAAACTAACATATATTCTAACCGTAACTCTAACCCTAAACCTAACCATAACTTAACATTAAACATAAACCTATACCAGACCCTAACCCTAACACTAACCCAAACCTACCCGTAACCTCTAACCCTAACCCTGATGTAACCCTAATCCTAACCCTAACAAAAACCCTAACCCAAACCCTAACACTAACCCTAACCTAACCCTAAACCTGAACATTACATATTTCTTACCCTAACCCTAATTCTAACCCTAACACTAATTCAAACCCAAATCATAACACTAATCCTTACCCCAACCCTAACCCTATAATAAACCCTAACCCTAAACCTAACACTAACTTTAACCCTAACTATACCTTATCCCTAAAACTACACCTAACCCTCTTTCTAACACTAACCCCAACCCTAACCGTAACCCTAAAACTAACCCTAATCCTCACTCTAAACCTAATACTAACCATAAAACTATCCCTAAACCTAACCCTAACACAAACCCTAAACTTAATTCTAACCCTATCAAAACCAGTAACCCTGATGCTAAAACTAACCCTAAGACTAACTCTAACCCAAACATTAATCCTAACCCTGATCCTAATGGTAACCCTAACCCTAAATGTAATCCTTACCTAAACCTAACCCTCACCCTAACCCTTACCCTAACCTTAATGTTACCCTAACCCTAACCCTAATTCTAAAAAAAACCCTAACTGAAACCAAAACCCTAAACCTAACCTAGCCCTAAACCTAAACCTTTCCTAACCCTAACCCTCACCTGAACCCTAAACCTAACTCTAACACTAGCCCTAACCCTAACACGAATCCTAACCATAACTGTAAACCTAACACTAACCCTAACTCTAAACATAACACTAACAGTAACCATAACCCTAACATTAATCCTAACAGTAAAACTAAACCTAACCCTAACCCTAACCCTAACAGTAATCCTAATGCTATCCTAACCCTAATCCTAACCATAACCATAAAAATAACGTTACCCTAATCCTAACCCTTAACATAAACCTAACACAATCCGTATAGCAAAAGATAACCATAACCATAACCTAACACTAACCCTAACCCTTTCCTAACTGTAACTCTAACCCTAACACAAACACTGACCCTAACACTAACCCTAAACCTAATCTAACACTAACCCTAACCCCAACACTAATGCTGTCACTAAGCCTAACCCTAACACTAACACTAACGCTAACCCTAACACTGTAACTATCCAACCTGTAACCATAAAACTATCCTTAACCCCACGCCTCACTCTAACCCTCTTAATAGCCATAACCCTAAGTGTAACACAAACCCTAACTCTAACCCTAACACTAATCCTAAATCTATGTATAACACTAACACAAAAACTAATCCAAAATTTAACCATAACCTTAAAGTAACACTAATGCGAACCCTAACACTAACACTAACACTAAACCTATCATTTACCTTACCCTTACAGAAAACCTAAATCTAAACCTTACCCTAACACAAACCATAATTCTTACCCTAACACTAACCTAACACTAACTATATCCATAACGCTCTCACTAATTCTAAAACTAACCCTAACCCTAACCCTAACCCCCAAACCAACATAAACCCTAACCCTAACCCTAATATTAACCAAACCCTAACACTACAGTGACACTAATTCTAGCCCTAACCCTAAACATAAAAGTAACCCTAAACATATCCCTAACCCTAACACTATCCCTAACCCTAACACTAACACTAACATTAACACATACACTAAACCTAACTCTAACCCTAACCCTTACACTAACCCAAACCATAACAAAAACCCTAACCCTAACTATAACCCTAACACTAACCGTAACACTAACACTAACCCTAGCCTATCTGTAACCCTAAAACTAATCCTAGACCTAATCCTAAGCTTCATTCTAACTCTAATCCTAACCATAACTCTAATCCTAACCCTATCACTAACACTAACAGAAACCTTAAAACTAACCTTCCCTGCCAAACAAAACATATATCTGAACCTAACACTAATAATAACACTAACCCTAACCCTAACCTTAACCCTAACCCTAACAATTAACCTAACTCTAAAAATAACCCTAATCCTAACCCAAACCCTAACCCTAACCCTAAAACTAACCCTAACTATAACTCTAATCCTAACTCTAAAATGAACCCTAACACTAACCCTACCCTAACAATAACACTAACCCTAAAACTAAACCTAATCCTAAACCTAAGCCTATGCCTAATCCTAACACTATACCTAACCCTAAACCTAACACTAGCTTTAGTGTTAAAGCTAACCCAAAACCTTGTCCTATCCCTAAAACTAATCCTAAAATTATTTCTAACCCTAAGCTTAAATCTAACCCTAAAATTAACCCTAACCCTAACACTAACCCAACCCTAATCTTAAGCCTAAGAATAACCCTAAAGCTAACACTAACTCTAACCCTAATACTAGCCGTAACACTAACCCTAAACCTAAATCTAACACTAATCCTAACCCTAACCCTAACCCTAACCCTAACCCTAACACTAACACAAACCCTAACCCTAACTCTAAACCTAAACCTAACCCTAACCCTTAGTTAAACATAACCCTAAACCTAACCATAACACTAACCCTAAACTTAATCCTAAATGTAACACTAAACCTAAACTTAACCCTAACCCTATCCCTAAACCTATCCCTAACCCTAACACTATTCCTAAGCCTAACCCTTACACTAACACTAACAATAAGCCTAAACATAAACCTAACCCTAACCCTAAACCTAATCCTAACACAAAGCATAATCTAAACACCTACCCTAATGATAACCTTTACCCTATCACTAACACTAACCATAACATAACCCAACCCTAAATTAACCCTAACCTAACCGTAACCCTAACCCTAACCCAAAACCCAAACCTAAACATAACACTAACCCTAATCCTAAATCCAACCCTAAAACAAACCCTAACCCTAACCCTAAAAATTGCCTTAAAACTAACTCTAACCCTAAGTAAACCTAACCCTAACCCTAAACCTACACAAAACTTAAGCTCAACCCTAACCCTAACACTAACACTAACCCTAACCCTAACTTAATCCTAACCCTAAACCAAACCCTAACCCTAATCCTAATCATAACACTAACCCTAACCATAACACTAACCCTAAACTAACACTAACCATAACCCTAACCCTAACCCGAACACTCACCCTAACCCTAACCCTTAAAGTAAGTCTAAATCTAATCATACCCCTAACCATAATCCTAAACCTTACATTAACCCTAACCATAACACTAAATAACCCTAACCCTAACCCTAAAACTAACCCTAACACTAACCCTAACCATAACCTAACTCTAGCCGTAACACAAACCCTAACCCTAACCCTAACCCTAACCTCAAACCTTACCCTAACACTAACCCTAATGTTAACCCTAACCCTATCCTAATCCTAACTGAAACCCTATCCCTAACAATAACCTTAACCCAAATCCTAACTCAAACCCTAAACTTAACCCTAACACTAACCCTAACCCTAACAATAACCCTAACCCTGAATCTAACACTAACCTTAACCCTAATCCTAACAATAACCCTAACCCTGAATCTAACACTAACCTTAACCCTAATCCTATCACTAACCTTCACCATAACCCTAACACTAATCATAACACAGACCCTAAACCTAACCCTAAGCCAAACAAAACCAAACACTATAATAGGACCTAACACTAACCCTAAAACAAACACTAAACCTAACCCTAATTCTGTCTTTCAACTTAACCCTAAAGTCACCGTAACCATAACACTAACACAAACACTAATTCTAACCCTATCACTAAAACTAACCCTAATCCTAACACTTAACTCTAACACAAAACTTAAACTTAACCCTAACCCTAACCCTAAAACTAATCGTAACCCTATCCCTAACCCTAACAACACTAACCCTAACCATAAACCTAATGCTAAACCTACTGCTAACCACAATCCTAACACTAACACTAATACTAATCCAAACCGTAACCTTAACTCTAACAAGAAACAGACGTCTAACCCTAACCCTAACCCTAACCATAACCATAACCATAAAACTAACTGTAAACCTAACCCTAACCCTAAGAATAACCTAACCCCAAACCTAATTCTATCACTAATTCTAACCCTAACCATATCCCCCAAACTATCACTAACCCTAACCATAACCCTAACCCTTGATTATCCATATCCCTAACCCTAGCCCTAACCTAACACAAACCATAACCCTAACCCTACCTGTAACCCTAACCATAACTCTAACCCTAACTCTCTAACTTTAACCCTAACACTGACCTAATGCTAAACCTAACACTAAACCTAAACCTAACACTTACTCTAAGACTAACCCTAATCATAACCCTAACACTAACACTAACCATAAACCTAACCCTAAATATAACCAGAACCCTAACCCTAACACTAACACTAACTCTAAACCTATCTCTAACCCTAACAGTATAATTAACCCTAACCCCAACCCTAACACAAACTAAACCCTAACCCAAAGCCTAACACAAACTCTAACACTAAGACTAACCCTAACCCTAATACCAAACCTTACCTTTACTCTAACACTAACACTAAGCTTAACATTAACCATAACCATAAAACCCTAACCCTAACCCTAACCCTAAACCTTACATTAAATTAATCTAAACCTAAACCTAACCCTATCACTAATCTTAACCCTATTTCTAACATTAATTTTTACACTAACCATAAACCTAACCCTTAACCTAAAAGTAAATATAACCCTTTCCCTAACCCTAACAGTATAATAAACACTAACCCTAACTGTAACACAAATATTAACTCTAAACCTAACCCTAACCCTATCCCTCACTCTAACCCTAACCCTAACCCTAACACTCACCTTAACACTAACACTAACACAAACACTAAATCTAACCCTAAGACTAGCCCTAACACTAAACTCAACCCTAACAAGGACCTTAAACTTAACGCTAAACCTAACTCTAAAAATAACCCTAACCTGAAACAAAACGCTAAATGCAACCCGAAACCTAACTCTAACTCTAACCCTAACACTAACACTAAACCAAACCATAACCCTAACTCTAACATGAACCCTATGTCTAACCCTAATACTAACATTAACCCTAACACTAACCCTAACACTAACACTAACACTAACTCTATCCCTAAACATAACCCTTACCCTAACAATAACCCTAATCATAACCCTAACACTAACACTAACCATAACCTAACCCTAACCCTAACCATAACACTAACCCTAGCCCTAACCTTAACCCTAACACTCACCTTAACCCAAATCCTAACACAAACCATAACTTGAACACTATCATTAATCCTAACCCTAATCCTAACCCTTACCTTAAACCTAACAGTAACCCTAAACTTAACCCTAACCCTAACCCTAACACTAACCATAAACCTCATTATAACCCTAAACTAAACACTAATGCTAACCCTTAGCCTAACCCTAACCCCAACACTAATCCTAACCCTAACTTTACAGTAACACTAATTCTAACCTTAACCTTAAACCTAAATTTAAACCTTAATATAACCCTAACCATAACACTAACTTTAATCGTAACCCTAAAACTAACCCTAACCCTAATCCTAACCATAACACAAACCCTAAACCTAACTGTAACCCAAACCTTAACCTAACACTAACCCTAACCTGAACCTTAAACTAACGTTAACCCTAACTCTAAACCTAACCTTATCACTAATCCTAACCATAACCCTAAAACTAACACTAACTCTACCCTAACCCTAAGCCTAACTGTAACACTCACCCTAACCCTAACCCTAAACCTATCACGAACTCTAACCCTCATCCTAACCCTAACCCTAAACTTATCCCAAACACAAAATGTATCCCTAACACTAACCCTAACCCTAAACCTAATCCTAACCCTAACACTAAATCTAACCCTAACCCTAAACTTAACCCTATCACTAACCCTAACACTAACCCTACACATAACACTAACCCTAACCCTAACCCAAACATGAAACCTAACCCTAACTCTCACACTAACCCTCACTCTAACCTTAACCTTATCTTTAACACTAACCCTAAACCTAACCCTAACACTAACCTAAACCTATCACATAACCTAACACTAACCCTAACCATAGAACTAATCCAAACATGAACCCTAACCCTAAGACTATCCCTAAAACTAAACCTCACCCTAACACTAACACTAACCCTAAACCTATACCTATCACTTATCCTAATTTTAACCATAACCCTCATCCTAGAACTAACCCTCAACCTTAACCTAAACCTAACTCTAACCCTAACCTAAAACAAACACTAACCCTAATCCTAACTTTAACCCTAATTTAACACTAACCCTAATCCTATCCCTAACCCTAATCCTACTTTAACCACAACCGTAACAATAACTAAAACCCTAACTGTAATCTTAACACTAACCGCAACCTTAACTCTAACACTAAACATAACCCTAACACTTACTCTAACCCTAGCCCTAACACTAACCCTCAGCCTCACCCTAATCCTAACCCTGACACTAACACTAACTGTAACCCTAAACCTAATTCTAACATGAACCCTAACCCTAACCCTAAACCTAATACTAACCATAAACCTAACCCTAACTCAAACCCTATCCCTAAACCTAGCCCTAAACCTAACACTAACACTAACCTTAATCCTATCCCTAAAAATCACCCTAAAACTAACCTTAACCCTAATCTGACAGTAACCATAAACATAACAAAAACCTAATACTAAGCCTAACCCTAACCCTAACTCTAACCCTAACACTAACCCTAACTCTAATCCTAATCCTAATCCTAATCCTAATCCTAATATAACCATAACCCTTACTGTAACCCCAAAACAAAC
Organism: Spermophilus dauricus; assembly: GCA_002406435.1. Lineage (NCBI taxonomy): Eukaryota > Metazoa > Chordata > Mammalia > Rodentia > Sciuridae > Spermophilus > Spermophilus dauricus. The sequence continues at coordinate 456,748 of KZ295262.1, forward strand.
CCTAACCCAAACTATAACCTTAAATTTTACCTAACGCTAACCCTAAACCTTACCTAACCCTAAATCTAACACTAAACCTAACACTAACCCTAACCAAAATGTTAACACTCTTACCCCAACACTAACCCAATCACTAACACTAATCCTAAACCTTATGTTAAGCCCAACACTAAAATTAACCCTAAACATAACCCTAACCATAACCATAACGCTAACCCTCACCATAAACCTAAAACTAACCCAAACACTAACCCTAAGCCTCACTATAACACTAATCCTAACTGTAACCTTAACCCTAACCTTAACACTAAACCTAATGCTAAACCTCAAACCACAATTAACCCTAACCCTAAAACTAAAGCTAAGCCTAATCTATACTGTAACTCTAACCTTAAACCTAAAACTTACCTAAGCATAAACCTATCCCTAAGGTAACCATAACAATAACCATAACGCTAAACCTAACCAAATCCCTAACCATAACCCTCACACTAACCCTAACCCTAAACCTAACACTAACATTAACTCAAACCCTGACACTAAACTTAAACCTAACTATAACCCTCACCCAAATTCTAACGCTAAACCTAACCCTAATCCTAACACTAATTCTAACCCTAAACCTAATAATAACACTAATGCTAACCCTTACACTAACATGAACCCTCAGCCTCTCACTAAACTTAACCTAACCCTAACCTAAACCTAACCGTAACTCTAACCCTAACACTAAACCTAATCCTAAACCTAACCTGAACCCTAAGTCTAACCGTAACCCTAATCATAAATCTAATCTAACACTAACAATCATCCTAACTCTAACTCTAACCCTTACCCTAACACTAGACTTAATGCTAACCCTAATCCTAACCCAAACCTAACTCTAACACTAACCTTCACCATAGCCCTAACCATAACCATATCACTAACACAAAACCTATACCAAACACTAACCTTAACCTCACCCTAACAATAACCCTAACCCCAACCCTAACCCTAACCCTAAAGCTAATCTAACCCTAACATTGACAATAAACCTCACCATATTCCTAAACCTTTGCCTAACTCTAACCCTAACACTAAAATAACCCTAAACCTAACCTTAATTCTAATTCTACCCCTATTCCTAACACTAACCCTTACCCTAACCCTAACACTAACTCTAACCTTAACTTTAACCCTAACCTTAAGACTTACTCTAACCCTCATCCTAACCCAAAGCCTAAACCTAACACAAACCCTCACCCTAACCCTATCCTAATACTAATTCCAACACTAATCCTAACCTTAACCCTAACTCTAACCCTAATCCAAACCCTAAACCTAACCCTAACTGTAACCCTGACCCTAACACTAACCCTTAACCTAACCCTAACCCTATAACTAACCCTAACCCTAACACTAACCGTAACCCAAAACCTAACTTTAACCCCAACCCAGAAACTAACCCCAACCCTTACCCTAACCCTAAAACTAACTCTAACCTTAACTTTAACCCTAATCCTAAAACTTACTCTAATTATAATCCTAACCCAAATCCTAAACCTAACACAAACCCTCACCCTAACCCTATCCTAACACTAATTCCAATACTAATCCTAACCTTAACCCTAACCCTAACCCTAATCCAAACCCTATACCTAATCCTAACTGTAACCCTGACCCTGCAACTAACCCTTACCCTAACCCTAACCCTAACCCTATAACTAACCCTAACCTTAACACTAACAGTAACCCCAAACCTAACTATAACCCTAACCCAAACACTAAACCTAACCCTAAACCTAACCATAACCCTAACACTAAACCTAGCATTAACCCTAACACTAAACCTAAACCTAACATGAAATATAAACCAAACACGAACCCTAACCCTAACATTAACCTAATTTAACCCTAACACTAACCCTAACACAAACACTAATCCTAAACCTAACACTAACCCTGAACTTAACCCTAAACCTAACCCTAACCTAACGCTAAACCTAATTCTAACCCTTATCGTAACCCAAACTATAAAACTAACCATAACCCCATCACAAACCCTAACCCTAAACCTAAAACTAACCATATCCCTAAAACTAACACTAACCCTAACCCTAAAAATAACACTAAAACTAACACTGATTGTAACCATAATCCTAACCCTAACCCTAAAACTCACTCTAACCCTAAATTTTAACCCCAACCCTAACATTAAACCTAACCCTAACCCTAACCAAAATTCTAACCCCAATCCTAACCCTAACCGTAACACAAACCCTAAACCTAACCGTAACTATAACCATAACTGACACCTAATCCTATATAAACCTAATACTAACCCAAAACCTTACCCTATCCCTATAACTAACCCTAAACCTATAGCACTAATGATACCCTAATCCTAACCCAAACAGTAAGAAAAAACATAACCCTAAACCTAATGATAATACTAACCCTAAAACTATCCCTAACTCCAACACTAATGCTAATCCTAAACTTAACACAAACACTAATAAAACCTAACCCAACCACAAACCTAACCAAAACACAAACCCTAAACCTAAACCTATCCCTAGCACTAACACTAACCCTACCCTAACACTAATTATATATTTCACCTTAATCATAACCTTAACTGTAACACTAACCCTAACCCTAATTCTAACACTATTCTAAACCTAACTCTAACACTAACCCAAACACTAATCCTAAACCTAACCATAACCCTAAATGTAAGACTAAATGTAACCATAAACCTAAACCTAAACATAGCACTAACACTAACCCTCAGCATAATCCAAACCCTAACACTAAACTTAACCCTAACACTAACCCTAAACTTTACCCTAACCATCACACTAACCATAAAACTAACCATAAACCTAATACTAAACCTATCCTTTATCCTAACCCTAACACTAACCCTAAACTTTACCCTAACCATCACACTAACCATAAAACTAACCATAAACCTAATACTAAACCTATCCTTTATCCTAACCCTAACTTTAACCCTAACACTAACCCTAAAACGAACCCTAACCCTATGCCTAAAGTAACCCTAACTCTAACCCCAACCATAACCCTAACACAAACCCTAACCCAAAACATAACCCTAAACCTAACATAACACTAACCTTAACTGTTTTGTAATTTTAACCTTAAACCTAACCCTAACACTATATCTAACACTAACCCTACCCCTAATCCTGACACTAACCCTAACCTCCAACTTATCTTTTTTTATAACCCTAACTGGAAATCTGTCCGTAAACCTAACGTTAACCCTAACACTAACACTAACCCTAACACTAAACCTAACAAAAACCATACCCTACCCCTAACCATAAATCTAACTCTAACCCTAACCCTACGCTTCACTTTAACTCTCTTAATATCCATAACCCAAAACCTAAATCTAACTTTAACCCTAACACAAACCCTAACCATAACATTTACCCTAGCACAAATCATAACTCTAACCCTAATACTAACCCTAAAACTAACCCTCACCCTTATCCTAACCCTAACTTTAAAAACAACCCTAAACATAAACCGAATTCTATCTCTAACTAATTCTAACCCAAAAACTAACCCTAACGATGACGCTAAATGTAATTCTAAAACTAAATATAAACTTAACCCTAACCGTTACTCTAACCCCAACACTAACTCTAACTCAAAAAGTAACCCTAACCTATCTTGAACACTAACCATAACCCTAACTTGAACCCTAAACTTATCCCTCACCCTAAGCCTAACACTAATCTCAACCCTAACACTAACTCTAACCCTTAAACTAAAACATTAACAGAAAACTAACCCTAAACCTAACACTAACCATAATCTAAACCCTAACCCTAACCCTTACACTAACCCTAACCCCAACTATAACCCTAATGTAACCCTAATCCTAACCCTAACAAAAACCCTAACCCAAACCATAATTCATACCCTAACCTAACCTTAACCCTAAACCTTAACTAACCCTAACCCTAACACTAATTTAAACCCAAATCTTAACACTAACCCTTACCCCAAACCTAACAATATACTAACCCTAACCCTACTTGTAACCCGAAACCTAACAGTAACCTTAACACTAACTATAACCTAACCCTAACACTAACCCTAACCCTAAAACTAAAACTAAGTCTCACTCTAACCCTAACTAATCAAAATACTATCCCTAACCATTACCCTAAAGAAACCCTAAACCTAATCCTAACCATATCACAAATGATAACCCTAATGCTAACACTAAATCTAACACTAAATCTAATGCTAAAACTAACCCTTAGACTAACCCTAACCCTAACTTTAAACCTAACCCTGATCGTAACCTTAACCCTAACCCTAAACCTAATTATTTCCTAAACATAACCCTAACCCTAACCCTAACAATAACTCTAGCCTAACCCTCACCGTAACGCTAACCCTATTGTAACCCTAACTCTAATCCTAACCTTAATTCTAACACAAACCCTAACCCAAACCATAACCCTAGACCTAACCTAACCCTAAACCTAACCCTTACCTAACCCTAACCCTAACCTTCACCCAAACCCTAACACTAAACCGCTCCCTAACCCTAATGCTAAACCTAATACTAACCCTAATTCAAACATTAACACTAAACCTAAACCTAAGTATAACCCAAACCCAAACACTAACACTAACCCTAACCTTAACACTTTCCCTAACACTAACCCTAACCCTAACATGAATCGTAACTCTAACCCTAACACTAACCCTAACCTAACCCTAACCATAACGCTAACACTAACAGTTAACCTAATCCTAAAACTAAACCTAACCCTAATTCTAACCCTAACCATAACCCTAACTCTAACCTAACAATAACACTAACCCTTACCCTAATCCTTATTCTAACCCTCACCCTAAACCAAAACCTAACCCTAATCCTAATTCTAACCCGAAGACAACCCTAACACTAAGCCTCTTCATAACACTAACCCTAACCATAACCCTAACACTAACCCTAAACTCAACACTAACTTTAATCTAACCCTACCACTAACCTTAACCAAAACCCTAATCCTAACCCTATAGCTAACCCTCACCCTAACCCTAACCCTAAACCTAACATTAACCCTATCCCAAACACTAAACTTAAACCTAATCCCAATCCTAACCGTAACACTAACACTAACCCTAATTGTAACCCTAACCCTAAACTAACAATAAATATAACCCAAACCCATACACTAACCCTAACCCTAATCCTAAATCTAACCCTTACCCTAAAACTAAACCTAACACAAACCTTAACACTAATCATAACACGAACCATAAATCTAACCCTAACCCTACTTTAACCCAAACCCTAACCCTAACCCTAATATTAATCTTAACGCTAAACCTTACCATAACCATAACACTATAACACTAACCCTAATCCTAACCCTAACCCTAACCTTACCCTAACTCTACCTCTAATCCTAACCATAAACCTAACACTAAATATAAACCAAACCCTAAATCTAATCCTAATACTACCCTAACCCTAATCCTAAACCTAAATTTAACACGAATCCTAACCTTAATCCTAACATGAACCATAAATCTAACCCTAACCCTAATTTAACCCAAACCCTAAACCTAACCCTAACACTAACTTTAAGGCTAAACCTTACCCTAACCCAAATATTAACCCTAATCCTAACCCTATACCTAACCTAACCCTAACCCTAAACCTAACTCTAACCCTAACCCTAAACTTTATCATAACCCTAACCATAACCGTAACTGTAACACCAACACAAATCCTTACCCTAAAGCTAACACTATGCTAAACTGTAACCCTAAGGCAAATACTAAACATAACCCTAACACTAACCCTATCAGTAACACTAACCCTAAACCTACACTAACAGTAAACCTAAACGTTACCTTAAACCTTACTTGAAACCTTACCTTAACCCTTACCCTAATTCTAACACTTACACTAACTCTAATCCTAACCCTATAGCTGATCCTAATCACAACTCTAATCCTAACCGTAAACCTAACCCTAATTCTAACCATATCCCTAAACCTAACTCTAACATTATCCCTAATATATCACCAAAACTAACCTTAATTCTATCCCTAAACCTAAACCCAACCATGACCCTAACCCTAAGGTTAAGTTTATTGTTATAACCTTAACCTTAACCTAACCCTAACACTAAACTTAGCCTAAACCCTAAAACTAACCCTTATCCTAACCCTAACACAAACTCTAAAACTAACCCTAAAACAAACCAAAACCCTAACAGTATCTTTAAGTAGAACACTGACCCTAATCCGAAACATAAACCTAAACCTAATCCTAACAATAACCCTAAACCTAACTCTAAACCTAAACCTAAAACTTACAATAACCCTAAACCTAACGCTAACCTAACACTAACACTAAGAAGCCTCAACATAATATAATCCTAACTGTAACACTAACCCTAAATCTAAGTCTAACACTAACCTAAAAAACTAATCCTAAACCTAACCATAACCCTAATAGTAACCCTAACTCTAACCCTATCTTTAATCCTAACACAAACACTAACCCTAACCATAACCCTAACATGAAGACTAACCATAACCATAAACCTAACAGTAACCCTAACCCTAAACCTAACCCTAAGAAACAATAACCCTACACCTAACCCTAACACTAAACCTAAAACTAACCATAATCTTAACACTAAACCTAAACCTTACCCTAACCGTAACCCTAATGCTAACCTATCCTTAATCCTAACCATAAATATAATGGTACCCTATCCCTAACCCTAACCATAAACCTAACACAAACCCTATAGAAAAACATAACCCTAACCATAACCTAACACGAAACCTAACCCTTACCTAACTGTAACCCTCACCCTAACACAAACACTAATCCTAACAGTAACCCTAACCATAATCTAACACTAACACTAACCCCCAAACTAACCCTGTCACTAACTCTGACCCTAACCCTAAAACTAACATTAATAATAACCCTAATCCTTACACTGTACCAATCCTACCCATAACTGTAAAACTAACCCTAACCATACGCCTCACTCTAATCCTCTTACTAACCATAACCCTAAATATAACACTAACTCTAACTCTAACACTAACACTAACCCTAAAACTAAGTATAACACTAACCCAAACACTAACCCTAAACCTAACCATAACCCTAAATCTAACACTAACACTAACCCTAAAACTAAGTATAACACTAACCCAAACACTAACCCTAAACCTAACCATAACCCTAAATCTAACACTAACCCTAATTCTAACCCTAACACTAAACCTATATTTTAACCCTAACACTTACAGAAAACCTGAACCTAAACCTTACCCTAACACAAACCATAATTCTTACCCTAACACTATTCTAATACTAATCATATCCCTAAATTTGTCGCTAATTCTAAAACTAACCCTTACCCTAACCTGAACAGTGACCCTAAACATAACCCCAAAACTAAACTTAACCCTAACCCTAACCCTGACCCTAACATTAAAACACTAACCTTACCGTAACACTAATTCTAACCCTAAGCCTAACACTAAAAGTAACCATAAACAGATCCCTAACCCTAACAATATCCCTACCTTTAACCCTAATAATAACCTTAACACTAATTCTAACCCTAATACTAACCATAATGCTAACACAAACCCTAACCCTAAACTTAACACTAAGCTTATCTTTAACCATAATCCAAACACTAAACCTAAACCTATCCCTAATGCTAACAGTGTTCCTAAATCTAACCTTAAATATAAACCTAACACTAACACTAAGCCTAACCCTAAATTTAAACTTAACACTACCATGAAACTTAACCCTAACCCAAACAAGAACCCAAATATTAACTCCAAAACTAATCCTAACAGTAACCCTAAAAGACTAACCCTATCCCTAACCCTACCATGAACCTTAATCCTAACCCTAACACAAACCCTAACCCTAAACCTAACCCTAACCCTAAGACTAACCCTAAACCTAACCATAACCCTAACAATAAACCTAAACCTAACACTAACCCTAACCCTAACGTAAACCTAATCCTAACCCAAACCATACCCCTAATACAAACCCTAATCAAACCCTAACCCTAACCCTATAACTAACCCTAATGCTAAACCTAATCCCAATCCTAACACTAATCCTAACCCAACCACAACCCTATCACTAATTATAACCCAAACTCTAACCTGAAACCTAACACTAACTCTAAACTTAACCCTAAACCTAACCCTAACACTAACCCTAACCTATGCGTAAACCTGAACCTAAGCCTAAACTTAAGCCTAAGCCTAACTCTATCCCTAATACTAACCATAATCATAAACCTTACCCTATCACTAAACCTAACACAAACCCTAACCATATCCCTTACCCTAACACAAATCATATCCTTCACCCTAACACTAATCCTAACACTAACCCTAACCCTAACCCTAACTTTAAAACTGACCCTAACCTTAACCGGAACAATAACCCTAACACTATCCCTAAAACTAACTCTAACCATAACTCTAACTCTAAACCTAACATGTGCTGAGGGCCATTGCCAAGTAGGAATGACGCATCAAAATTTCCTTGCTAGCGTACCCCATGTTAAATGGATTTCGCTATTGACATTTCATGCAAGGTGACCTTGCTCAAGGACCAAGGTGGATCCTGGTTTAGAGCTGATCAGGTTTGAGGAATATCCCGGTCCATGAGTTTAAGGCGTTCCCGGTTTAAGACAATAGGGGTTTTAGGGAAGTTGGAGGTTGAAGATTATTGCTGCCAGGATTAGGGTGTTCCTGCTGCTTGTTCCCGTTGAGTTCTCATGAGATTCAAATGGGATATTGGAAAAAAAGCCTCGTGGAGTAGGTGAATTGGGCGGAGGAGAACTGGGATTGCCCCAGAGCATGTGTGGAGGCCGGTGTGAGTTCGGAAATAAAGAATTGCTGTTTGAATCTACAAAGCTGTGTGGTGGCTCGTGATTCTGTGCCCAGCCAAGACATTGGCAAACACGAACACTAATGATAACATTAACCCTATCTGTAACACTCACCCTACCCCTAACACTAGCCCTAACCCTAAATCTAACCCTAAACCTAACTTACCCTAACAATATTCCTACCCTAACCCAAGCACTAACACAAAACGTAACCTTAAACCTAAATCTAACCCTAACACTAACCCTAATGCTAACACGAATCCTAAATCTAACCCTAAACCTTAAACTAACCCTAAACCTAACAATAACCCTAACCCTAACCCTAACCTTAACCCTAGCACTAACTAAACCTAACCTTTACATGAACCATAAATCTAACCTTAACACTAACCCTAACCTTAATCATAACCTTTTCCCTAACACTAAACCCAAACCCAAACCTAATCCTATCCCTAACAGTAACCCTAACCGTAACTCAAACAGTACCCTAACACTAACCCTATCCCTAACCTTAAACTTAATCTTTACTTTAAGTGTAATCCTAAAAATAATTCTAAACCTAACATAACCTTAAAACTCACCCTTTCCCTAACCCTAAACCTAACTCAAACACTAAGCCTAAACTCAACACTAACCCTTACCCAAACACTATTTTTTTACACTACCTCTAACCGTAATTCTAACCCTAACCCTCACCATAATCCTCAATATAACCCTAAAACAAACCCTAACCATAAACCTAACACCAACCCTAACCATAAACCTGACATTAACCCTAACCCTAAACATAACAGTAAGCCAAAACCTAACCTTAACCCTAACACTAACCCTAATTCTAACTCTAACACTAAACCTTACCCTAACCCTAAATCTAACACTAACCCTAACACTAACCCTAACGCTAACCCTAATCCTAACACTAACACTAACCATAAATCGAAAACTGAACCTAACCCTAATCCAAATACTATCTCTAACCCTATCCTAACTGTAACCCTAACCCTTACATAAACCTAACCCTAAACCTAACCCTAACTCTAACACTAATTCTAATCCTTACACTAACCCTAACCCTATTTCTAAACCTAAGCTTAAACCTAACCGTAAAGCTAACACTAACCCTAACACTAAAACTAACACTAACACTATCCCTAAATCTAACCCTAACCCTAACACTAACCTCAACCCTAACCTTAAACCTAATAATAACCCTAAACCTAACGCTAACTCTAACCCTAATACTAACCATATTGCTAACCCTAAACCTAACCCTAACACAAAACATAAACCTAACCCTAAGCCTACCACAAACCATAACCCTAATCCTAACATTAATCATAACCCTAACGGAACACTAACCCTAAACCTAACACTAACCAAAACCTTAACCCTAACCCTAACCCTAACCCATATATTAAAACTAAACCTAACACTAAACCAAACCATAACAGTAACCCTAACCTTAATCCTAAATACAACACTAAACCTAACCTTAACCCTAACCCTAACACTAACTCTAAACCTATCCCTAACCCTAACACTATTCCTAACCCTAAACGTAATCCTAACTCTAACATTAACTGGAAGCCTAACTCTAAATCTAACCCTACCCTAACACTAACACTAACCCTAACCCTAACCCTAACCATAACATGAATCCTAACCCAAATACTAACCCTAACACTAAACCTAACCCTAATTCTCACCCTAACACTACCCCTAATTCTAACCCTAACAATAACCATAACCATAACACTTACCCTAATTTTAAGCCTAACACTAAACCTAAACCTATACCTAACCCTAAGCCTAACACTAACACTAACCCTAACCATAACCCGAACCCTAACCCTAACCCAAACCCTAACCCTAACCCTTCACCTAACACAAATCATAATTCTAAACCTAACACTAACCCGAACCCAAACCCTTATCCTAACTGTTAAACTAACCCTAATCGGGCCCTGATCCCTAACCCTGATTCTCACCCTAATTTTAAACTAACCTTAAACCTAACCATAACGCTAACACTACCCTAAACCTAACCTTAAAACTAGCACTAAACCTAACCCTAACATTAACACCAACCCTAACTCTAAAACTAAACCTAAACATAATACTAATCCTAACCCTACCCTAACATGAACCCTAACCCTAACCCTAATTCAAACCATAACCTTAACTCTAAACCTAACCTTAACACTACCCCAAACCCTAACTCTAATCCTAACCTAACCCTAACCCTAAACCTAAACCTAACCCTAATCCTAATCATAACTGTAACCCTAACCATAACACTAACACTAAACCTAACACAAAACTTAACCCTAAAGCTTACTCTAAACTTAACACTCAAATTAACCCTAACACTAATAGTAATACTAACTGTAATCATAACCCTAAACCTAACCCTAAACCTTACCTTAAGCCTAATCAAATATGAACACTATCCCTAAACCTAACCCTAACCCTAAACGTAAATGTAAACCTAACACTAGACCTAACCCTAATCCTAATACGAACCATAAAACTAACCCTAGCCCTAAGTAAACCTAACCCTAACCCTATCCCTAACACTAATGCTAACCCCAAACCTAACCCTAACCCTAATGCTAACCCTAAACGTATCCCTAACCCTAACCTAAACCTATGCCTAAACCTAACCCTAACCCTAATTCTAATCATAACACTAACCCTAATGATAACATTAATCCAAACCCTAACCCTAACCCTTACCTAACCAAAATGTAACCCTAACCCTATCCTTAACATGAACCCTAAACCCAAACATAAACACAATCCTAACACTAACCCTAAACCTAAACTTAACACTAACTTAAACCTAAGCCTAACACTAACTTTAACCTAACCCTAACATTCACCCTAACCCTAACCCTAACATTAACTCTAATTATAACCCTAAACTTAAACCTAAATCTTATCCTAACGCTGACCCTAACCCTAACACTAACCCTAACCCTAACATTAACACTATCCCTAAACCAAACATTAACCCTAATCCTAACCAAAACCCTAACCCTATTCCTAACCCTAACAATAACCTTAATATAAACTAAAAAATTAACCCTAACCCTAACCTAACCCTAATCCTAACCCTAAATTTACACTAACCCTAACCCTACTGGAAACCTAACCCTAACACAAATCCTAACACTAACTTTAACCCTAACTCTAAACCTTACTCTAACCTAACGCAAACACTAACGCTAACCCTAACCCTAACATTTACCCTAACCTAACACTAACCTAAATCCCAAAACTAACACTACTCTAATCCTAAACGTAATCAAAACACTAACAATAACTCTAAAACTAAACCTAACACTAACCCTAACCCTAACACTCACCCTAAACCTAACCATTACCCTTACCCTAACCCTAAAATAATTTTAACCCTAACTGTAACTTTAACCAGAATCCTAACTGTAACCCTAACCCTAAACTTAACCCTAATTGTAACCCTAACACAAATCCTAACAAACCCTAACCCTAAACCTCACCTTAACCCTAACCCTAACACTAACACTGACTCTTTTTATAACTCTAACCCTAGTGCTAAACCTTACCATAACACCAAATCTAACCCTAACTCTAACCCTAACACCAACCCGAACTCTAATCCTTACCCTAACCTAACACTAACCCTAACCCTTAAACTAATACTAACCCTAAACCTAAACCTAACCAAAACACTAATAGTAACTCTAAAATTAACCCTAACTCTAACCAAAACCCTAACAGTAACCCTAACCCTAACCCTAATAGGACCTCTCATCCTAACCCTAACACTAACCCTAACTGCAACAGAAACCCTAATGTAACACTAAACCTAATCCTAACACTAAAAACTAACTCAACCGTAAAACTAACAAAAATGCTAATACTAACCCTAACACTAAAGTTAACTGAAACACTAACGCTAACTCTAAACCTAACCCTAACACTAACACTAAACCTAAACCTTCCCCTAACCTAACACTTACCCTAACCCTAACCCTACACTAACTCTAACACTAAACCTAACCAAAACACTAATACTAACCCTAACACTAACCCTAAATCTAACCCTAACTTTACAACTAACCCTAACCCTAACCTAAACCTAAAACTACCCCTAACCTGAACTGTAACCATTACCCTAACCGTTATTATAAATCTGAACTTAACCTTAAGCCTAATGATAACCTTAACCCTAACCCTAACACAAACCCTAACCGTAACCGAACACTAACCCTAACACTACCTCTAAGCCAACCCTAACTCTAAATCTAAAACTCACCCCAAACCTAACATGAAATCTAAGCCTAAACCTAACCCTATCACAAACACTAACCTTAACCCTAACCCTAACCCTAATACTAACCCCAATTCTAACTGTAACCTTAATCTTAACTGTAACCCTAAGCCTAACCCAACCCTAAACCTAACACAAATCCTAACTATAAACCTATCAATAATTCTAATGCTAACCCTAACCCTAACCCTAACACTAACCCTAACCCTAACACTAACCCTAACCCTAACCTTAACACTAACCGTAACCCTAACCTAATTCTAACCCTAACTTTAACCTTAACCCGAATCCTAACTGTAAACATAACCCTAAATTTAACCCTAACCATAATCCTAACACAAAACATAACACAACCCTAACTCTAACACTAATCCTAACCCTAAACCTCACCCTCACCCTAACCCTAACCCTAACACTAACACTAACTCCTTTCATAACCCTAACCCTAGCCCTAAACTTTACCCTAAACCTAACACTAATCTTAACCCTCACACTAACATTAACCCTAACCTTAACCCTTACCCTAACCGGACACTAATGATAGGGCTAGGGTAAGGTTTAGGGTTAGTATTAGGTAAGGGTTATAACCCTAAAATTAGTACTCACCCTAACGCTAAACCTAACCAAAGCACTAATAGTAATTCTAACACTAACCCTTATGGTAACCCTAACCCTAACACTAACCCTAACCCTAACAGGACTTCTCACTCTAACCCTAACACTAACCCTAACCGCCACAGTAACCCTAACCTAACACTAACCCTAAACCTAAATTTAACCAAAACATTAATAATGACACTAACACTAACCCTAATGCAAACCCTAATCCTAACACTATCCCTAACCCTAACACTAACACTAAACCAACCTTTACCCTATCCTAACACTAACTCTTACTGTAACCCTAACATAAAACTAACCAAAACACTAATACTAACTCTAACACTAACCCTAAATTTAACCCGAACACTAACACTAACCCTAACCTAACCCTAACAGAAACTCTCACCCTAACCCTTACACTAACTCTTACCCTAACACTAACCATAACCCTGAACCTAAACCTAAACCTAAATCTAAACCTAACACTAACCATTACCATAGTCCTCAACCTAACTTTAACCCTAACCCTAACCTATCACAAACCCTAACCCTAATCATAACCCTATCCCTAATTCTAAACCTAACCCTAAACCTAAACCTAACTCTAACCCTAAATCTAACCGTAGCATGCCCCTAACCCTAACCCTTACCATTCCCCTAACCTAACCCTAACCCTAATCCTAACACTAAAACTAACCCTAACACTAAACCTAGTCCTAAAACTAACCCTTTCCTTAACCTAACCTGAATCCTAATCCTAACTTAAGCCTATCATTAACCCTGACACTAACACTAACCCTAAACCTATCAATAACCCTAAACCTATCTCTAACCCTAACCAAAACAGTAATTCTAACCCTAACCCTTATTCTAACACGAACCCTAACTCCAATTCTAACCCTAACACTATTCCTAACACCAACCGTAACCTTATCCCTAACCCAATTTCTGACCTGAACACAAACCCTAATCCAAACGATAAACTTAAATCTATTCTAACCCTAACCCTAACCTTTACATAACACTAACACTAATCCTAAAACTAACCCAAACCCTAACCCTTAATTAAACCTTTCCATAATCCTAACACTAAACCTTACATTAACCCTAACTGTAACCCTAACACTGACCCTTACACTAATTCTAATCCTACCCTAACCCTAACACAAACCCTAAACGTAATCCTAACCCTAACCCTTAACCTAACCCTAACCCAAACCATAATCCTAACCCTAACCTTAAACCTATCCCTAAACTTAAACCTAACAAACTCTAAACCAAAACCTTACGCTAACCCTAACCCTTACCCTAAGACTAATGCTAAACCTAATGTAAACCTAACACTAATCCTAACTCTATCTCTAAACCTAACCATAACACTAATCCTAACCCTAACTCTAACACTAACCCTAAAATTGACCCTAAACCTAGCACTATCCCTTACCCGGACCCTAACCCTAACACTAACACTAACCCTAACAGTAATCTAACACTTACACTAACCCTAAAACTAACCCTTTCACGAATCCAACCCTAACCCTAACACTATCCCTAAAACTAACTCTAACCCTAACCCTAACACTCACCTAATTCTAACCCTAAACCTAACACTAATCATAAACCTAACTATAACCCTAACCCAAACACTAACACTATCCCTAATCATAACTCTAAACTTAACACTAACTCAAACTGCAACCCTAACCCTAAACCGAATCCTAACAGTAACACTAACCCTAATCCTATTCCTAATCCTAACCCTGCCTCGATTCCTATCCATTACCTTAAGCCAAACCCTCCCCCTAATGATACCCTATTCCTAACACCAGTCTCTAGCCTATCCCCAACCCTAACTCTTTTACTACTTCTAACCCTCGGTCTCATTCTAGCTTTAGCCTTAACCCAAAACTAACCCTTATTCTGACCCTAACACTAACCCTAGATCTAAACCTGACACTAACCCTAACCGGGACCCTAACTCTTCCCCTACCAGTAAACCTATACCTAAACCTAACAGTAACACTAGCACTAGACCAAACATAATCTTATATAAAGTCATAAATCTAGCCCTATCCCTAAACAAAAATCTTGAGCTAACCCTAAAAATATCCCTTAACCTAACACAAATAGTAACCCTATCCCTAGACCCAATGCTATTCCTAATTCTGGCCCTAACCCTAACCCAAACACTGATGCTTACCCTAACACACCCTAGCTCTAAATCTTGTCCTAACTCAAAACCTAACCCTAACACTAGACTCTTCAATAACCCTAACCCTAAAACTAGCCATAACTATAACCCAAGTTCTTACATTACCCATAGCCCTAACGCTGGCCATAAGCATCACATAAACCCAGCCCTAATTGTAACCCTAACCATAACTCTAGACCTAACCCTAACCCTAAACCTCGACCTAGTCCTAAACCTAGCTCAAACTCGAACCCTTTCCCTAATCATAACACTAACCCTAACCCTATCCCTGACTCTCACCCTAACCCTTGCCATAGACCTAACCCTAGCTCAAACCCTAATACTTACCCTAAATCTAACCCTGACACTAACCCTAGGCCTAACCCTAAACCTAGCTACAAACTTAACCTTAAGTCTAGCCCTAACCTTAGCTCTAACCCTATCCATTACCCTAAAGATAAGCTTAAACCAAATGCTAACCCTAGGTCTAGTGCTAACCCTATCACTAACAATAACCATATCCATTACTCTAAACCTAACCTGAATCCTAAACTAACCCTATCCATTACCCAAATCCTAAACTGAAACCTAACCCTAACCCTAAACCTTAACCTAAACCAAACCACACAGACACTTACCCTAATAAAACACCTTGCTCTAAACCTGACCCTTACCCAAAACCTAACCCTTACACTAGACGTAGCCATAACCTAACCATAAAATTAACACTTACTTTGAATCTAGACCTGACATTAGCCCTAGCCCTAATCTTAGCCCCAGCCCTAACATATAGCCTCATCCTGGCACTAAACCTAGCCTTAATCCTAACCCGAACCCTAACCCTAGCCATAAATTGAATTCTAACCCGAACTCTAGCTTTAAACCTAGGTATAACCCCCTTCCCCTAAATCTAGCCCTAACCCTAACACTAACACTTACCATAACCCTAGCACTAACCCTAGGCCTAACCGTAACACTAACCCTAGTGCTAATCCTAGCCCTAATTTAGCCCTAAACCTAAACCTACCCCTAACCCTAGCCCAAAGAATAACTCTAATCGCACCCCAGTCCTATTTCTAGTTCTAACTCTATTCGTTAACATAACTCTAACACTAGCCCTAACCTTAACCCTAATGCAGACCCCAACCCTAAACCTAGATCTAACCATAACAATAAATCTAAGCCTAAACCTTATTCTACCACTAGCCCTAACACTATTGCTAATCCTAAAACTAGGCCTAACCCTAGCCCTAGCTCTAAAACAAAACTGAGCCATAGCCTTAACCTAACCCTAGCCTAATGGTAATGCTAGACCTGACATTTGCCCTATCCCTAATTCTTACCCTAACCCTAACACAAAACCTAACCTTACATCTAGCCTTAATCCTAGCCCTAATTAGAGACATATCCCTAACCCTGATCAGTAACACTGATCCTGACTCTGACCCTAACACTAACCCTATCTCTAATTATCTCCCTAAACTTAAACCTAATCTAAACGCTAGACCTTGACTAGACCTAATGCTATCTCTAATCATAACTCTAGTTCTTACATTAGCCATAGTTCTACACTAGCCCTAACCTAACCAAAAACCTAGCCCTAATCTGAGTCCTAACTCTAGTTTTAATTGTAGTGCTAACCCTATCCCTAGCCCTAACACTTAACCTAAACCTAAACCTAAACCTTGTCCTAACCTGAAACCTAAACCGAACCATAGCCCTATTCCTAACCATAACACAAGCCCTCAACCTAGATATAATCTTATCCATTACCCTAACCATAACCCTAAGCCTAGGCCTAACCCTAACCATAGCCCTAACATAACCATAACCCTAGTCCTAACTGTAGCTCTAATCCTATTCATTACCTGAACCATATCTTTGACCAAATTCTATCCCTAGGCCTAACTCTAACACTATGCCTTACCTAACCCTGTCCACTATACTAAACCTAACCTTAACCTGAATCCTAATCTTTACCCTGACTCTAATGCTAATTTTAGCCCTATAAATAAACCTTAACATAAACCATAACCTAACCCTGACTCTGACCCTAATAATAATAATACCCCTAGCTGTAAACCTGACCCTAATCCTCAACATAATCCTTACAATAGACTTGATCATAAACCTAAACCTAAAACTATCCCTAACTAACTATCCCTAGAACTAACATTAGCCATAGACCTAATCCTAGCCCTAACCCTAGCACAAACCCTACACCTAATCTTAGCCCTAAAACTAGCCTTAATCATAAACTTAACCAGAGCCCTAATCCTAATTTTATCCCATGCCCTACCTCAAAATGTAGCTGTAACATCATACCTTACCCTAACCCTAATGCTAACCCTAACCCTAGTCGTAAACTTAGGCCTAAACCTACCACTAACCATAGCTCTAATCTAGCCCTAATTTAGCCATAACCCTAAACCTAACTCTATCCCTAGCCCTAAGACTAACTCTAACTCTCGTCCTACCCTATCCCTAGTTCTAAATCTATCCATTACCATAACCCAAACCCTATCCCTATCCCTATGCCCAACTCTAGCCCTAACCTTCACCCGAGCCCTAAACCTGGATCTAACCCTAACCTTTAGCCTACAGCTCACTCTAACACTAGCCCTAACCCAAATGCTAATTGGAAAACTAGCTCTAACACTACCCTAGACCTAAAACAAAATTGAGCAATAACCCTAACCTTAACCCTTAACCTAAACCAAACCCTAACCCTATACCTAGCCCTAAATGTAGTCCTAATTTGAATCCTAACATTAACCCTAGAAGTAACCCTGACCCATTCTTGGACCCTAGCAGTAACTCTAATTCTCAACATTGAACTAACACTAATCCTAGAACTAGCCCTAATCGGAATCCTAGTACTTTCATTAGCTGTAGCCCTAATGCTAACACAAATTCTATCCCTATTTTGAGCCCTAAACTTAGATTTAACCCTAGCCCTAACCCTAACCCTAACCCTAACTCTACCTCTAACTCTATCCCCCTTACCTTAAGCCAAACCCTCAAATTAATGCTACACTAGTCCTAACCATAATCCTTAGCCTACCTCAAACCCTATCTCTATTACTAGTCCTAACCCTAGCCCTCATTCTAGCTCTAACCCTAACTCTGACCCTGACCCTTATTCTGACCCTAATACTAACACTCGGTCTAAACCTGACACCCTAAAGTGAACCTTACCCCTACCCCTACTGGTAAACCTATTCCTAAACCTAACAGTAACACTAGCACTAGACTAAACCTAATCCTAAATAGAGTCATAAATCTAGGCTTAACTCTAAACAAAAACCTAGCAGTAGCCCTAACAATAACCGTTAACCTAACGGAAAGACTAACTCTATCCCTAGACCCAATGCTAGTCCTAAATCTGGCCCTCACCCTAAACCTAACCCTAACCTAACAATGACAGTTACCCTAAAAAAACCCTAGTTATAAATCTTACCCTAACCCAAATCCTAACTAGAACACTAGACTTATCCATATCCCTAACCCTAAAACTAGCCATAACCATATCCCTAGCTCTTAAATTATCCATAGCCCTAATGATAGCCATAAACCTCACACAAAACATTGACCTTATCATAGCTCTAAACCTACCCTTATTGTAACCCTAACCATAAGCCTAGACCTAACCCTAACCCTAACCCTTGCCCTAACCCTAATTCTAGCTCAAACTCTAACTTTAATCTATACATAATCCTAACCCTAACATTAGCCCTCACTCTAACCCTAACACTCAAGCTAGCCTAATCCTAGCTCAAACGCTAACACTTACTCCAAACCTAACCCTGACATGAACCCTAGGCCTAAACCTAACCCTAGTCCTAATTATAACATTAACTCTAGCCCTAACCTTAGTTTTAACCCTATCCATTACCCCCAGATAAGCCTAACTCAAATGCTAAATCTAGGCCTAATGCTAACACTGTTGCCCTAGCCTTAAACACTATTGCTAACACTAAAACTATTCATTTCTCTAAACCTAAACTGAACCCTAAACCTAACTCTATCAATTACCCTAACCTGTACCCTAACCCTAGTCCCAATTCTTACCTTAACCCTAGCCCTAACCTTAGCTAGAACCCTATCCATTATCCTAAAGATAAGCCTAACACAAATGCTAACTCTAGGGCTAACGCTAACACTATTGCTAACACTAACACTATTCATTACTCTAAACCTAACCTGAACCCTAAACCTAACCCTATCAATTACCCTAACCTAGACCTGAATCCTATCCCTTATATTAATTCAAGCCTTAAACCTGAATCTCAACCTAAACCAAACCCTACTCGATCCCTGACTCTAATAGTATACCTAGCTTTAAACCTGACCCTTAACCTAAACATAAACTTACACTAGACTTAGCCATAACCTAACCCTAAAATTAACCATAACCATAAACCCAGACCTGACATTAGCCTCAGCTCTAATCCTAGCTCTAACCCTGACACAAACACTAGTCCTCATCTTAGCCTATACCTAGCCTTAATCCTAACCCAAACCCTAACTCTAGCCCTATCTTTTATTTTAACCCTCACCCTAGACCTGAACTTAGGTATAACCCCATCATTTCCCCTAATCCTATCATTAAACCTAACCCTAACACCATCCATATCTCTAGCCCTAACCATAGGCATAACACTAACATTAACCCTGTCACTAATCCTAGCCCTAATTTAGCCCTAACTCTACCTCTACCACTAACCTTGGCCTAAGACTAACTCTAACTCTCCCCAGCTCTATTTCTAGTTCTAATCCTATCCATTACAATAAACCTAACAGAATCCCTAACCTTAGGCCTAACCCTAGCCCTAGAACCTACCATAGATCTAACCATAACTACATTTGACCCTAACCCTAAGCCTAATCCTCAACCTACCATTAGACCTAACACTATTGCTAATCCTAAAATTAGCCAACCCTAGCCTTATCCCTTAAACAAAACCAAGCCATTGTCCTAACCCTAAATATTAACCTAAACCAAACCCTAACCCTAAGACTTGCCATAACCTTCTAGCTCTAATTCATGTCCTAGTCCTAAAATTAACCCTGACCGTGATTTATATTCTAACACTAACCTTAATTCTAAATATCACACTAACCCTAAAGATAATGCTAACACTAGATCTAGACTGAATACTAACTGCAATCCTAACCTTAGTTCTTATATTAGCCATAGCCCTAACCCTAGCCCTAAACCTAACTGAAAAACTAGCCTGAATCTGAGCCGTAACCCTAGACGTAAACCTAAACCTAAACGTAACCTTAGCCCTAACCCTAACCCTAAACCTAGCCCTAACCCTAGCTATAACTCTATCACTTACCGTAAGCCAAACCCTATCCATAATGCTAACCTTAGTCCTAATCCTAATCCTAATCCATAGCTTAATCCAAACCTAACCCTATTACTAGTCCTTAATCTTGCCCTCATTCTAACTCTAACCATAACTCAAATCCTTACCCTAACACGAACTCTCAGTCTAAATCTGACCCTAACCCTGAACCAAACCCTAAAACTAGCCCTACCAGTAAACTTATACCTAAACCTAACCTTAACAATAGTCCTATAACTAAGCCTAATCTAAATATAGCCATAACTCTAGACCTATACCTAAAAAACCCCTGAGCCCTAGTCCTAATATAATCCTTAACCTAAAGCAAACACTAACACTATGCCTAGACCTAACTCTAGTCCTAATTCTGCCTTTTACCTAAAACCTAACTCTACCTGAACACTGACCCTAACACTAAAACTAAACCAAGCTCTAAAAGTGAACTTAACCCAAAACCTAAACATAATACTAGACATAGCCATACCTCTAACTCTAAAACTAGCTCTAATCAGAACCCTAGATCTTATGTTACACATAGCATTAACCCTGAGCCTAAACCTAACACAAATCCTTGCCCTAATCTGAGGCCTAATTATACCCTAAGCATAACCATAATCCTAAATGTAGCCCTTACCCTAACCCTTGCCTTACACATAACCCTAGCTCAAAGCCTAACCCTTATTCTAAACATAACCCTAGACCTATTCCTAAACCTAAACCTAACCTTAGACCTAATCCTAACCTTAACCCTAGTACTAACACTAGCTCTAACCCTAACATTACTCTAAACCTACCCCTAAGCCTAATAATAACCCTAGCCCTAAACCTAACCCTATCACTAACCCTAATCATAAACCTAAAACTCGACCTAACCCTAAACCTAACCCTTGCCATAAACTTAACCATAACCCTTACCATAAATCAAAACTAAACCTATCCTTAAACCTAAATTTAACAATACATAAACTTAACCCTAAACCTAATCTTACATCTAATCCAATGCATTACTCTAAAACTAACCCTAACTCAATGAAAACCCTAGCCCTATCCCCAACTCTAACCCTAACCCTAACCATAACCCTAATCCAGACCCCAACACGAAACCTAACAGTCATCCTAGCCCTAACCATAGCTTAATTCCTAACCCTTACCCTAACACTAAAACTAGCCGTAGCCCTAACCATAATGCTAACTCTAGCCCTAACCCTAACACTAAACCTAGCCCTTATCCTAGCCATAATTTAACCCTATTCCTAACCCTAATCCAAACCTTAGAATTAAGACTAAATATAATTCTCACATAAGACTTATTCCTACTTCTAACCCTATCCATTATGGAACACTAACCCAAACTCTAAACCTAGTCATAACCCTTGCCCTATCCTTAGCCCTAGAACTAACTAACTAACTCTAGATAGAAACCTATCTCTAAACTAACCCTAACTCGATACCTCACCCTAACCCTGAAACTAGCTCTAATCCTAATACTAATCCTAAAATTAGCTCTAACCCTAGCCCTTGCCCTAAAGCAATACTGAGCCATACCTATAACACTGTCCTAACCTGAAACCTAAACCGAACCATAGCCCTATTCCTATCCCTACACCAAACCCTAACCCTACACCAGCCCTAAACCTAGATGTAATTTGAAACCTAACACTAACTCTAAGCCGAATCATGACCCTGACTCATATCCAAACACTAAACCTAGCTCTAAATATTAGCCTAACCTTAAAACCTAACCCTAATACTAGACCTAGCCCTAAACCTTAACCCTAAAACTAACCCTAATTGTAACCCTGGTTCTTACAATAGCCGTAACCATAACACTAGCCCTAACCCTAATATAAAACTATTCCTAATACAAGCCCAAATACGAGCTTTAACCCTAAACCTAAACGTAACCCTGGTCCTAACCCTAGCTCTAACCCTATCCCTTATCCTAAGCCAAACCCTCACCCTAATGCTAACCGTATTCTTAGCACTAATCCTTAGCCTAACCAAAACCCTAAGTCTGTAACTAGTCCTAACCCTAGCCTTCATTCTAGATCTAACCATACCCCAAACCCTAACCTTATCCCTGACCATTATTCTGACCCTGACACTAATCTTAGGTCTAAATCTAAACCTAACCCTAAACCGAAACCTAACACTAGCCCTACTGGTAAACTTATAACTAAACCTAACCCTGATACTAGACCTAAACCTACACCTAATCCTAAATATAGCCATAACTATAGCTCTAGACCTAAAGACAAACTAGATATAGCCTTAACAATAACCCTTAACATAACCCAAACTCTAAACCTAACTCTAGACCTAATCCTAGTCCTAAATCTGGATTTAACCCTAACCATTACCCTACCCGAACATTGTCCCTAACACTAACACTAACCCTAGCTCTAAACTTCACCCTAACCCTAAAACTAACCCTAAAACTACACCTAGCCATAGCATTTACCATAAAACTAGTCCTAATCATTATAGTAGTTCCTACATTAGCCATAGCCTTAACCTATCACAAAAGCTAGCCCTAATCCAAGCACTACCTTAGCTTTAACACTAAACATAACCCTAACAATAACCCTAGCCCTAACCATAAACCTAAGCCTAACTCTAGACTAATCCTAACCACAACCCTAGCCCTAACCCTAGCTCTAACCCTGTTGATTACCTTAAGATAACTATAATCCTTATGCAAACCCTAAGAAGAACACTAATCCTTGCACTAGTCTTAGCCCTATCCAATAACATACACTTAAACTGAACCTTAAACCTAACTGTGTCATTACTGAATCTCTAAACATAAGACTAGTTTGAGCCCTAAACCTAAACCTTAACCTAACCCAAACCCCAACATGACACTGACTCTAATAATACCAATAGCTCTAAACCTGACCCTAACAAGAAACTTAAAATTTACATAGACATAGCCTTAAAATTAACCCGAAAACTATCCCCAACTGTATCTTAGACATGAAATTACCCCTAGCTCTAATCCTAGCCTTAACCATAATACAAAACTTAGCCCACATTCTATTCATGAGCCTCAACTTAATCATAAACCTAACCCTAACATTAGCCCTAACCTTAACCCTAAATCTCACCCTAGTCCTAAAAGTAGCTATATTCCCATCCATTACCCTAAACCTAACCTTAACCCTAAACCTAACACTAACCCTAGGCCTAACCCTAAAACTAACCCTATCCCTAATCCTAGCCCTAACTTAACCCTATCCTGAACCCTAACCCTAGCCCTAAGACAAATTCTAACTCTCAAACTAGCCCTATACCTAGTTCTAACCCTATCCTTACCATCACCGTACACCTAGCCCTAAACCTAGCCCTACTCTAGTCCTATACTTAGCCCTATCTCAAAACTTAGATATAAATCTAACTCTAAATTTAACAATAACCCTAAGACTAAATCTAACCATAACTCTACTCTTATCCCTAATCCTTAACCTAAGCCTAAACCTCACACTTACACTAGCCCTAACCCTAAGACTAATCTTAAAACTAGCTCTAACCCTACCCCTAGCCCTAAAACAAAACCGAGTCATAGCCCTAACCTTAACCCTTATCCTACACCAAACCCTAACCCTACTCCTAACCCTAACTCTATCCCTAATTATACTGTAAATCTAACCCGAAAATTAACCCTGACCTTGACTCTGACCCAAATACTAACCCTGGCTCTAAACATCATCATCACTATAAACCAAACCTTAACACTAGACCTAGACCTAACTCTAACTCTTTAACTAGCTGTAATCATAAACCTACTTCATACTTTAGTGGTAGCCTTAATCCTAGACCTGAACTAACCAAAAACCTAGCCTTAATCTGAGTCCTAAACCTAGCTTTAATACTAAACTTAAACCTAACACTAACCCAAACACTAGCTTTAATTCTATACATAAACCTAGGCCTAACCTTAGGGCTAACCCTATCCATTACCCAAATGATAACCCTAACCTTTCCGATAACCCTAGACCTAACCCTAACCCTATACATTACACTAAACCAAACCTAAACCCTAAACCTAACACTGTAATTACCCTAACCCTAAATCTAACACTAATTTGAGACCTATACCTAAACACTAACTTAAAACAAACCCTAATCCTGACCCTGATTCTAAAAATAACCCTAGATCTAAACCTGACCCTAACCAAAAACCTAACCCTTACACTGGACCAAGCCATAAACCTAACACTAAATATATCCCTAACTATAACCCTAGACCTGACATTAGCCATAGCCCCAATACTATTCCTAACCCTAAAACACTAAAACAAATTTTAGTCCTCATCGTAGCCCTAAACATAGCCTTAATCATAACCCTAATCCTAACCCTAGTTCTAACCATAATACTAACCTTCACATTGCCCTACACCTAGCTATAACCACATTCTTAGCCTAAACTAAACCCTAACTCTAACCCTATCCCTATTGTAACCTTTGCCTTATTCTTAGCCCTAGCACTAACCCTAGATCTAAAACAAACTCTAAATCTAACACTAACTCAATGCCTAATCCTAATCCTAAAACTAACCCTAACCCTAGCCCTAACATAACCCTAGTCATAATTTAGCCCTATCACTAAACCTAACCCTAACCCTAGCCCTAAGACTAACTCTAACTCTCCCACTAGCCCTATACTCGTTCTAACCCTGTCACTTACCGTAACCCTAATCCTAGCCATAACTCTAGTACTAACCATGGCCCTATCCTTATCCTTAGCACACACCTTAGGCAAAACGTAATGTAAATCTAGCGCCCTAACCCGAAGCTTAAGCCTATCTCTAACACTAGCCCAAACCACAATACTAATCCTAAAATGAGCCCTAACCCTAGTCCTAGCCCTATAACAAAACTGAGCCATAGCTCTAATCCTAACCCTAACCATTAACCTAAACCAAGCCCTAATTTTACACCTAGACCTAACCCTAGCCCTAATTTGAGTTGGAAGCCAAACCCTAAAACTAACACTGAACCTGACACTGACCCTAACACTTCTAGCTCTAAACATCACCCTAACCCTAAACCTAACCCTAACACTAAACCTAGCACTAAAACCCTAAAACTAGCCCTAATAGTAAATCTAGTACTTATATTAGCTATAATCCTAAGCTTAGCTATAACATAACCCAAAACCTAGCCCTAATCCAAGCCCTAACCCTAGCTTTAAATCTAACCTAACTCTAACACTATCCCTAATTATTACCATAACTCTAGCCTTAAACTGATCTCTAACTTTATCCATTACCATAACCATAACATTAATCATAATGATAACCCTAGGTATTAAACTAACCCTATCCCGAATCTAACCCTTCCATTACCTAACATGAATCCTAAAATTAACCCTATCATTACCCTAACCCTAATCATAAAACTAATTTAAGCCCAAAATGAAACCTTAACCTATCCCAAACCCTAAACCATACCTTGACTCTAATAATACCCCTAGCTCTAAACTTGACCATAACCCAACACTTAACCCTTAGCCTAGAAGTAGCCATAAACCTAATCCTAAAACTATCTTTAACCATAATTCTTGACCTGAAATTAGCTCTAGCCATAATCCTAGCCCTAACCCTAAAAACACACCTAGCCCTCATCCTAGCCCCAAACCTAGACTTAATCATAACCCTATCTCTAGCCCTACACCTAACCCTAATTCTAACCTTCACCCTACCTCTAAACCTAGTTATAATGTCATCCTTTACCCTAAATTTAAACCTAACCCTAATCCTAACCCTAGGCTTAAGCTAAACACAAAACCTAGTGTTAATCGTAGCCCTAATTTAGCTCTATCTCTAATCCTATCCTAACCCTAGCCCTAAGACTAACTCTAACTCTTGCCCTAGCCCTATCCCTAGTTCTATCCCTATCACTACTGTAAACCTAACACTAGCCCTAACACTTGGCCTAAATTTGGTCCCAGCCCTAACCCTAACTCTAAATCTAACCTTAAACCTAACCTATGCCCCAAACTAACACTAGCCATAACACTAATGCTAATTATAAAACTAGCCCTAACCCTAATTCTAGCAGTTAACCGAAACTCAATAATAGCCCTAACCCTAAACCTTAAATTAAACTAAACACTAACACTACACCTAGTCCTAAACCTAGCCCTAATTCGAGTCGTAAGACTCACCTTAAAACTAATTCTGACCCTCACTCATATCCTAACACTCACCCTAGATCTAAACACTGCCCTAAACTCAAACCGAACACTAACATTAACAATAGCCCTAATTTGAGTCTTAACGCTAACCCTAAAACTAAGCCTGACCCTGACTCCTATCCTAACAAGAACTGTTGCTATAAATATTACCCTAACCTTAAACCTACCCCTACCTCTCAACAAATCCCTACCCCTAACTCTAAAACTAACCCTAATTGTAACCGTAGTTCTAACATTAGCCGCTACCATAATCCTAGCCCTAAACCTAACACAAAAACTAGTCCTAAACCGACCCTAAACCTAGCTTTAACTCTAATTCTAACCCTATCCATAGCCCTAACCTTAGATCTAAATCAATCCCTTACCCTATGTGAAACCTTAAAACTAAGAGTAATCCTAGACCTATCCCTAGTCCTTAGACTAACCAAAACCCTAACCCTATTTATAGTCCTACCCTAGCCTTCATTTTGGCTCTAACACTATCCCAAACCCTAATCCTAACAATGACCCTTATTCTGACCCTAACACTAAACCTAGGTCTAACCCTAACCCCAACCCTAACCCATAATTTACCATAATCTTATCCCTAGATTTAACTCTGAACCTAACTCTCAGTCTAGCCGTAATCATAGCTCAGAAACTAACCCTTATGCTAAACATGACCCTAAACCTAATCCTAGTTCTAACCCTCACCTTAACCCTAACACAAGACCTAATCCTTGGGCTGGGGATTGGCTCAAGCGGTAGCGTGCTTGCCTGGCATGCGTGCGGCCCGCGTTCGATCCTCAGCACCACATACAAACAAAGATGTTGTGCCTGCCGGAAAATTAAAAAATAAATATTAAAAAATTCTCTCTCTCTCTCTCTTTTAAAAAAGACCTAATCCTAACCATAACCCTATCCATGACCTTAAATCTACCTGTATCCATTACCCTAAAATAACCCTTACCATAATGCTAACCCTAGGCTTAACCCTAACCCTATCGCTTTCCCTAAACCTATCAATTACCCTAAACCTACCCTGAACCCTAAACCTAACCCAATCATTACACTAACCCTAACCCTAATGCTAATTTGAGCTCTAACCTAACCTCAAACCTAAACAAACCCTAACACTGACTGTGACTCTAATAATTTCCTTAGCTATAAACCTGACTTTTATACTACCTCACACTTACACTAGACCTAGTCATAAACCTAACCCTAAAACTATTCCTAATCTTAACCCTAGACCTGATATTAACCCTAGCCTAATCCTAACCCTAACCCTAACACAAATCCTATCCCTTATCCTAGCCCTAAACATAGCCTTAATTTTATCCCTAACCCAAACCCTAGGAATAACCCTAACACTAACCCTAGCCCTAATCTTAGCTTTAATTTAGCCCTATCCCTAATCCTAACCCTAACTCTAGCCCAAAGACTAACTCTAACTCTCACCTTAACCCTAATCCTTGTTCTAACTCTATCCCTTACTAGAACCTAATTTTAGTTTTAATCCTTGGTGTAATCTTAGCCCGATTCATATCCCTGGCCATAACCCTGGATCTAGCCCTAAATAAATCTAACCCTAACCCTAATCCTAAACCTAAACCTAGAACTAGCCCTAACGCTAATGCTAATCCTAAAACTAGCTCTAACCCTAGCTCTATCCCAAAAACAAAACCAAGTCATAGCCATAACACTAACCCTTAACCTGAACCAAACTTTAAACTTACACTGAGGCCTAACGTTATCTCTAATTCTAGTCCTAACTCTAACCTGAAAACTAACCCTGACCCTGACTCTGAACCTAACACTAACCTTGGCTCTAAACATCATCATCACCATATACCTCAACCTAACACTAGACCTAGCACTAACTCTAACCCTATAACTAGCACTAATCATAACCCTACTTCATACATTAGAAATAGCCTTAACCCTAGCCCTACCTAACCCAAAACCTAGCCTTAATCCGAGTCCTAATTCTAGCTTTAACCAAAAACTTAAACCTAACCCTAACCCAAAACTATCCCTAATCCTATACATAACCCTAGCCCTAATCTTAGTACTTAACCTATCCATTACCCTAACAAAACCCCTAACCCTTAATCTAACCCTAGGCCTAACCCTAACCCTATGCATTACACTAAATGAAACCTAAAACCTAATACTACCCCTGTGATTACCTTAAACCTAAATCCTAACCTAACCCAAACCCAAACTCTGACCCTGACCCTAAAAATAACCCTAGATATAAACCTAAATCTTACCCTATATGTAATCCTTACACTGGAACAAGCCATAAACCTAAAACTAAATCTAGCCCTAATGATAACCCTAGACCTGACATTAGTCCTAACCCTAATACTATCCCTAACCCTAACACAAACCCTAAACCTCATCCTAGCCATAAACCTAGCCTTAATCATAACCCTAACCCTAACTAAGCCCTAACCTTAATGCTAATCCATGCCCTAGCCCTAAACCTAGCCAAAACCACATCCCTTACCCTAAATGTAACCCTAACTCTTACCCTAACCCCTTTAATCACAATTGCTCTATCCTTAGCCCTAGCTTTAACACTAGATCGAAACCTAACTTTAAATCTAACCCTAACTTGATGACTAAGTCTAAAACTAGCCCTAACCCTGATGCTTATTCTAAACCTAGCCCTAACCCTAGCCCTAACACTAACCCTAGCCATAATTTAGCCCTATCCCTAACCCTAACCCTAATCCTAGCCCTAAGAATAAATCTAACTCTCACACTGGTCCTATCACTCGTTTTATTCTTATCCTTTCCCATAAACCTATCCCTATCCCATATCTTAGTCCTAACCCTTGCCCTATCCTTAGCCCTAGCACTAACCTTAGATAAAAACCTAACTCTAAATTTAACCCTAAACTGAAGCCTAAGCCTAAATCTAAGACAAGCCCTAACCCTAACACTAATCCTAAAAATTTCAGTAACCCCAACCCTAGCCCTAAAACCAAACCAAGCCAAAGTTCTAACCCTAAACCTTAACCTAAACTAAGTCCTAACCCTACACCTAGCCCTAACTCCAGCTCTAATTTGAGTTTTAAGCAAAACCCTAAGACTAACCCTGACCCTTACTCTGACAGTAACACTAAGCTGAGCTCAAAACATCACCCTAACCCTAAACCTATACCTAACAGTAAACCTAGCCATAAAACACTAAAATTAGCCGTAATCTTAACCCTAAACCTACACTAACTTAACCCAAAACCTAGCCCTAATCATAACCATAACCCTAGCCCTAAATTGATTTCTAACTCTATCCATTACCATAATCATAACTATAACCCTAATGCTAATTCAAGCCCTACTTTTAAACATTAACCTGTCCCAAATCCTAACCCAGAACTTGACCCTAATAATACCCCTAGCTCTAAACCTCACGCTAACCCTAAATCTAACCCTTACACTAGTCATACTCATAATTCTAACGTAAAACTATATTTATCCATAATTCTGGACCTGAAATTAGTCCTACCACTAATCCTAGCCTCAACCCTAATAAAAAACCTAGCCCTCATCCTAGCCCTAAACCTAGCCTTAATCATAACCCTAACCCTAACCACAGCCCTAACCCTAATTCTAACTCTCATCCTACCTCTAAACCTACCTATAAAGCCATCCCTTACCCCCAACTTTGCCCTAACTCTAAACCTAAACTCTGAACTCTAACTCTAAATTCTAACCCTCACCCTAACCCTAACCATAACTCTAACCCTGAGCCTAACCCTAGGCTTAAACTAAACACTAAACCTAGCCCTAATCCTTGCCCTAATTTAGCCCTATCTCTAGCCCTAACCCTAACCCTAGCCCTAAGACTAACTCTCACCATAGCCTTTTCCCTAGTTCTAACTCTATCCCTTTTCATAACCCTAAACCTAGCCATAACCCTTGCCATATACTTAGTTCTAGCCCTAACCCTAGATCTAATCCTATTTCCAAATTTAACCCTAACCCCAAGCCTACGTCTAAGCCTAACTCTAACACTAGTGATAACTCTAACCCTAGGACTAAAACAAAACCGAGTATGAGCCCTAAACCTTAACTTAAACCAAATCCTAACACTACAACTACAGGTAACCCTAGCCCTAATTCGAGTTTGAACCCTAACCTTAAAACCAACCGTGACCCTGACTCATATACTAACACTCACCCTAGCTCTAAACACCACCCTCACCTTAAACTGAACCCTAATAGTAACCCTACCCCTAATTCGAGTCCTAACTCTAACCCTAAAACTAAGCCTGACCCTGACTCCTATCTTAACAGAAACCCTAGATATAACTATCACCATAAACTTAAACCTAATTCTAACACTAAACCTAACACATACCCTAACACTAAAACTAACCCTAATAGTAACATTAGTCATTACATTAGCCATTGCCCTAACACTAGCCCGAAGTCTAACACAAGACCTAGGCCTAATATGAGCCCTAAACCTATCTTTAACCCTAACTCTAACCATAACCATAGCACTAACCCTAGCTCTAAACCAATATCTTACCTAAGCAAAACTGTAAAATTAAGGGTAACCCTAGACCTATCCCTAATCCTTAGGCTAACCAAAACACTAACCCTATTAATAGCCCTTACCCTTGCCCTCATTCTAGATCTAACCCTATCCCAAACCCTAACACTAACCCTGACCCTTTTACTGACACTACCACTATACCTAGGTCTAATCCTAACCCTAACCCTAACCCAAAATATACTGTAATCCTATCCCTAGACCTAATCCTGAACCTCTCTCTCAGACTAGCTCAAACCATAGCTCAGAACCTAACCCTTAAACTAAACATAACCCTTAACTAACCCTAGTTCTAACTCTCACCCTAATTCTAATTCAAGACCTAATTCTAAAGATAACCCTAGCCCTAACCTTAAGTCTAACTGTGTCATTACCTTAAACATAACCTTTACCCTAATGATAACCCTAGGCCTAACCCTAAACATATCACTGTCCCCCAAATTATCAATTCCCCTAAACCTACCCTGAACCCTAGACCTAATCCATTCATTACGCTAACCCTAACCCTAATGCTAATTCGAGCCCTAAACCTAAACTCAAACATAAACCATATCCTAACACTGACACTGACCCTAATAATTCCCTAGCTCTAAACCTCATTCTTGCCCTATAACTAACCCTTACACTAGACCTAGCCATAAAACTAATCCTAAAACTATCCCTAAGCATAACCTTAGACCTGATATTTGCCCTAGCCATGATACTAGCCCTTACCATAACACAAACCCTAGCCCTTATCCTAGCCCTAATCGTAGCTTTAATTATAACCCTAACTGTAATCCTAGACCTAACCCTAACACTAATCCTAGCCTTATCTTAGATCTAATTTAGCCCTATCCCTAACCTTAACCCTAAACCTAGTCCAAAGACTAGCTCTAAGTCTCACCTTAGTCCTAAAACTAGTTCTAACCCTATACTTTGCTGGAACCCTAATCCTAGCCTAAACCATAGGTCTAACACTAGCCCTATTCATAGCCCTAGCAACAACCCTAGATTTAACCCTAACTCTAAATCTAACCCTAAACCTTAGCCTAAACCTAAACCTAACACTAGCCCTAAACCTAAGGCTAATCCTAAAACTAGCACTAACTTTAGCCCTAAAACTAAACCAAGCCATAGACATGATCCTAACCCTTAATATAAACTAGGCCCTAACCCTACACTTAGCCATAACTCTAGCCCTAATTCGAGTTGTAAGCCAAACCCTAAAACTAACCCTGACCCTGACTCTGACCTTAACACTAAACCTAGCTCTAAACATCACCCTTACCCTATATGTAAACCTAACAATAGACCTATCCCTAACCCTAACCCTAACCCTAAAATTAGCCCTAATCGCAACCCTGGTACTTACATTAGCCGTAACCCTAAACGTAGCCTTTACTTAACCCAAAACCTAGCCTTTTTCCGAGCACTATCCTTAGATTTACCGCTAAACCTAACCCTATCACTAATTGTAACTATAACCCTAGCCATAACCCTAGATTTAACCCTAACCCTAACCCTAAGCCTAACCCTATCAATAATCATAACATTGACCCTAGCTGTACCCCTATCTCTAACCCTATCAATTACCCTAACCATAACCCTAACCCTAATGCTAAACCTTGGCCTAAATCTAACTTTATCCTTAATCCTAACCCTATCCATTACCCTAAACCTAACTTGAAACCTAAACCTAACACTCTCTTTACCCTAATCCTAACTCTAATGCTAATTTGAGCCCTAAAGTTAAGCATTAACCTATCCAAAATAGCAATTGTGACCCTGACCCTAATAGTACTCTTAGCTCTAAACCTGACCCTAACCCTAAACCTAACCATTACACTAGACATAGCCATAAACCTAACCCTAAAACTATTTTAACTGTAACACTAGAACTGAAATTAGACCTAACTGTAATCCTAGCCCTAAATCTAGTCTTAATCCTTACTTGAACCATAACCTGAGCCAAAACCCTAATTCTATTCTTCGCCCCAGCCCTAAATCTACCTATAACCTCATCCTGTACCCCAAACTAACCATAACCCTAACCCTAACCCTAACCCTCACCCTAAACCTAGGCCTAACACAAGTCTAGTGCTAATCTTAGCCTTTATTTAATCCTATCCTAACCCTAAATCTAGAAATAAGACTAACTTTAACTCTTGCCCTAGCCCTAGCCCTAGTTTTATCCTTAGCCTTAATCCTAATCCTAGATCTAAGCCTAAATCTAAATATAAAACTAACTCTAAATTTAACTGTAAAAATAAACCTAAACCAAACCCTAACACTACCCCTAACCATAATGCTAATCCTAAAACTTGCCCTATCTCTAGCCCTAGCCATAAACCCAAACCAGGCCATAGCCCTAATCTTAACACTTAACGTAAATTAAACCCTAAGCCTACAACTCGCCCTAAAACTAACTCTAAAACTAACCCTGACCCTAACACTGACCCTAACACTAGCCCTAGCTCTTAAATTCACCCTAACTTTAAATTAACTCTAACACTATATCTAGCCTTATCCTAACCCTAAAACTAGTCTTAATCATAACTCTAGTTCATACATTATTTATTGTCCTAACCATAGCCCTAAACCTAAGACAAATTCTACCCCTAATCTGAGCCCTAACCCTAGCTTTAACCCTAATACTAGCCCTAACCCTAGCCCTAACACTATCCCTAATTCTAACTCTAACCCTATTCCTTACACTAAGCCAAACCCTAACCCAAATGCTAACCCTTGTTCTAATCCTAATCCTTAGCCTAATTTAATCTCTAATCATAATACTAGTCTTAACCCTAGCCCTCATTCTATCTCTAAACCTGACCCTGACCCTCATCTGACCCTAACAGTAGCCCTAGGCCTAAACCTGACCCTAACCCTAAACAAAATTCTAACACTAGCCCTACTGGTAACCCTTTACTTATACCTAAGCCTAACACTAGACCAAGACCCAAAACAAATCCTAAATATAGCTATAACTCTAGCCCAAGACCTAAACAAAAACCTAGCCCTAACTCTACAACAAACCTTAACCTAAACCAAACACTTACCCTACCCCTAGACCTAAACCTAGTCCTAATTCTGGATCTAACCCTAACCCTAATCGTATCCCCAAAACTGACCCTGATTCTAACACTGAACCTACCTTTAAAACCTAGACTTAACACTAGACGTAGCCATATCCTAAACCTAAAACTATCCCTAAACATAACCCTAATTTTTACAGTACGCATTGTCCTAAACCTAACACAAAATCTAACACAAAACCTAGCCCTAATCCTAGGCCTAAACTTAGCTCTAAGCATAACCCTCAGTTTAACACTAGCCCTAAATCTATCCCTAACCTAAGCCTCACCTTAGACCTAACCCTAGCTCAAAACCTAACTTTTTCAATAAACATAACCCTAGCTCTATCCTAAACCCTAACCCTAACCCTAAACCTAATCCTAACATTAAAACTAGCCTGAACTTTAGCTCTTACCATATCCATTACCTAACCCTACCCTAACCGTAACCATAACCATAACCCTAATTAAACCCCATCTCTAACACTCAACATAACTCTAACCATAAAGGTAAACCTAGACCTAAACCTAAACGTAACCCTCACCCTAGCCCTAACACTAGGTCAAACACTAACCATAACCTTAACCTATCCATAACCCTAGCCCGAAACCTAACACTTACCCTAACCCTAAATCTTACCCTAAATCACACCCTAGAAATATCCCTAAACCTAGGCGTAATCCTAGACTTAATTCAACCCAAAACCTAGCCCTAACCCTAGCTATGAAACTATCCATTACACTAAGCATAACCCTAACCCTAATGGTAACTGTAACCCGATCGCTAAACCTAACCCATCCATTACCCTAAACCTTAACTGAATACTAAACTAAACCCTATCCATTATCCTAACCCTACCCTAACCATATTGCAAATTTGAGCCCTAATCCTAAACCTTTAGCTAAACCAAATGCTAATCCTGACCCTGACCCTGACCCTAATAATAGCCCTATCCTTAAAGCTGACCTTTAACCTAAACCTAACTCTTATACTAGACCTAGCCATAACCTAACCCTAAAAATATCCTTATCATTAACCCAGGACCTGATATTAGCCCTAGACCTGGTCCTAGCCCTAACCCTAACAGAAAACCTAGCTCATAACAAAGCACTAAACCTAGCCTTAATGCTAAACTGAACCATAACCCTAGGCCTAATCTTAATTCTAACACTCACCCTAGCCCTAAAGCTAGCTATAACCCCACCCATTCCCCTAAACTTAACCTTAATGCCAATGCTAACCCTAACTCTAGCACAACCCCTTGGTCTAACCCCAACACTAACCCTAGCCTTAATACTAGCCATAATTTATCCCTAAATCTACCACTAACCCTAGCCCTAATCCTAGCCCTAATTGAGCCCTAAACCTACCACTAACCCTTAGCCGTACCCCTAGATCTAGCCCTAACTCTAAATCTAACCCTAACTCTAAGCCTAAACCTCAACCTAACACTAAACCTTACCCTGGTGCTAATCCATAATCTAGCCGTAACCGTAGCCCTAGCTTGAATACAAAATCAACCTATATTCTTAACCCTTAACCTAAACCAAACCCTGACCATACACCTAGTACTAACTTTAGCCATAATTTGTATTCTAACCCTAACCTTAAAACTAACCCTGACTATGACAGTGATCCTAACAATAACCCTTGCTCTAAATATCACCCTAACCCTAAACCTAACTCTAACAGTAGACCTAGCCCTAACCCTAACCGTAACCCTAAAACTAGCACTAATTGCAACACTAGTTCATACATTAGCCACAGCCCTAACCCTAACCCTAACCAAACCCCAAACCAAGCCCTAATTCGAGCCTTAAGCCTAGCTTTAACCCTAACCCTAAACCTAACAGTAACCCAGAAACAGCCCTAAACCTTACCCTAACACTAGACAGAATTCTAACCATTACACTATCACTATCACTAGCTCTAAACCTAACCATTACCCTAACAATAACCATAACTTTAATGGTAACCTAGGCCTAACCCTATACTTATCCCTAAATTTAACCTGTTTTATTATCCTAAACCTAACCTGAACCATAAACCAAACCCTATCATTACCCTAACACTAACCCCAATGCTAATTCGAGCCCTAACCCTAAACCTT
Source organism: Spermophilus dauricus (assembly GCA_002406435.1). Lineage (NCBI taxonomy): Eukaryota > Metazoa > Chordata > Mammalia > Rodentia > Sciuridae > Spermophilus > Spermophilus dauricus. Next base: position 494,074 of record KZ295262.1, read on the forward strand.
AACCTAACCCAAACCCTAACTCTGACCCTTCCCATGATAATATACCTAGCTCTAAACTTGACCCTACCCCTAAACCTAATCTTTATACTTGATTTGCCCTAGCCATAACCCTAGACCTGACATTTGCCCAAGCCGTAATTCTAGCCCTAAACTTAACATAAAACAACCCATAACCCTAACCCTAACCCTAGCCATAATCCTATCCATAACCCTAGCGCTAAATTTATCTCTAACTCTATCAGTTACCATAAACATAACCCTAATTATAATGCTAACCCTAGGTCTAAATCTAACCCTATCCCTAAACGTAACATCCATTATGCTAAATCTAAGCTCAACCCTAAACCAAACCCTATTATTACCCTAACCCAAAACCTATGCTAATTTGAGCCCTAATGATAAATGCTAACCTAAACAAAACCCTAAACCTGATCCTGACCCTAATAATACCCCTAGATCTAAACTTGATCCTTACCCTAAACTTAACACACTAAACATAGCCATAAACCTAACCCTAAAACTATCCCTAACCATAACCCCAGATCTGATATTTGCCCTAACACTAATCCTAGCCCTAACCCTAACACAAAACCTAGCCCTCATCCTAGCCCTAAATCTAGCCTTAATCATAACTCTAATGAAACCCTAGCCCTAACCCTAATTCTAAACTTCACCATAGTCCTAGCCCTAGCTCTAATTCCATTGCTTACACTAAACCTAACCGTAAGCCTAAAACTAACACTAGGCCTAAACATAACCATAAACCTAGCCCTATTCCTAGCCCTAATTAATCCCTTTACCTAAGCAAACACTAAGCTTAGCCATAAGACTAACTCTCAATCTCAGCCTAGCCCTATTCCTAGTTCTAATCCTATCCCTTACCTTAACCCTAATTCTAGACATGAATGAAGAGCTAACAGTAGCCCTATCATTAGCACTAGACCTGACCCTAGATTTAATTCTAAATCAAAATCTAACTTTAACCCTAAGCCTAAACCTAACCCTCACACTAGCCCTAAACCTAATGCTAAGCCTAAAACTAGCCCTAACCATAGCCCTAGCCCTAAAACAAAACTGAGCCATAGCCCTAACTTTAAAACTTAACCTAAATCAAAACCTAACCCTACACCTAGCCCTAACCCTAGCCCTAATTCGAGTCCAAACCCTAATCCCTAAACTACTTTGACCTTGAATTTGACCCTAACACTAACCCTAGCTCTAACCATCACCCTAATGTTATACCTAATCCTATCACTAGACCTAGTAGCAACTCTAATCCTATAACTAGCCCAAATTGAAACCCTAGTCCATACATTGGCCATAATTCTAAATATAGCCCTAACTCTAACCAAAACCTAGACTTAATGCAAGACCTAACCCTTGCTTTAACCCTAAACTTAAACCTAACACTAGCCCTAATCTTAACCCTAAACATAGCCCTAACCCTAACTCTAATCCTATCCCTTACCCTAAGCTAACTCTAACCCTAATGCTAATCCTAGGCCTAACCCTAATCCTTAGCCTAACCCAAACCCTAAACCTATTACTAGTGCTAACCCTAGCAGTAATTCTATCTCTAAACATGACTCAAACCTGACAATTATTCTGACCCTAATGGTAACTTTAAGTCTAAACCTGAGCCTAACCCTATACTGAACCCTAAAACTAGCACTAGAAATAAACCTATTCCTAAACCTAACCCTAACACTAGCTCTAGACTTAACCTAATCCCAAATCTAGCCATATTTCTAGCCCTAGACCTAAACAAAAACCTAGCCCTAGCCCTAATGATAAACCTTAACCTAACACAAACACTATCCCTACACCTAGACATAATTCTAGTGATAATTCTGGGTTGAACCCAAACCCTAACTATAACTTGAACACTGGCCATGACCCAAACACTAAACCTAGTTCTAAACATCACATTAACGCTAACCCTAACCCTAAACTTGACCTAGCCATAACACTTACCCAAAAAGTAGCCATAATCATAACCCTGGTTCATACATTAGTTGTAGGCCTAACACTAGCCCAAACCTAAGCCAAACCTGGCCCTAAACTGAGCACTAACCCTATTTTTAAAACTAACCCTAAAATTAGCCCTAACCCTAACCCTAACTGTCGCGCCATGCTCATATTCAGCCGCCATTTTCTCTAAGCTTTGTTCTTCTTCTGGGGTAAAGCCTTCTGACTCACCTTCCGATTCAGACTCATCTGAATCAACTATCTTTAATTTACGGAAGGCAGATAAATCTGGATAGAGTTTCGGGCGTGCTCCTAACGCTGGAGTCACCTCCTTTTGTTCCTTGAGTGCACTTTCACTTAACTTTACATTAGATCCCCCTTTTTGTTTTGTTTCATATCTTTCTTGCTTAGATTCCTCTGACTTTGACCCAGTATCCTGATGCTCCATCAAAATCTCCTGTCCCCTTAGTGGTTTCAGGAAAACAGACTGATATTGACCCATGATAGAGCACTATACTAAGCCAGAGCCACCGGATCAGGGGATTACTTACCGGCGCCACCGCTCCGCGTGTAAAGTTCTGAATCCTCCCGCAAATTTTTGGGGGTCCCCTCGTAGCCGACAGATGACAATTCCCGGGT
>KZ295262.1:496891-622011 GCA_002406435.1 Spermophilus dauricus
TTACCCTTCAGAGTGCAAAGGCTGTCTCCCTTTGACATGGAAGCCTTCCAAGGTGCAATGACAGCAAGGTCACTTGGTGTGCAAAGGCCATCCACATCAAAACAGGGGTTTTAGGATTTTGTCAAGCTGGCGAGCCAAATAACCTTGGCTCCCTTTGGTTGCTGCAACCATTGCCGCAGCCAACCCTGCATTTGTTAAAGGGCCTCCAATCTCTCGACAGGCTTTTATCCAGGTCTCCAATCCCTTTTCTTTCCATGGTGTTATTGCCCTTTTACATTCTGTAGTACACTGTTCATACACTAACTGCTTCACTAGGGGCATCGCCTGCTCCGTATCCCCAAAAATTTTTGAAGCTGCTTGAAGCATTCGGGTGACAAAATCTGAAAATGGCTCAGCTGGGCCCTGTATGACTTTTGTAAGATTCCCTGTTGTTTCACCATTATTGGGGAGAGCCTTCCAGGCACGTAAGGCCAAAATATTAATCTGTTGATATACTAATAATGGATAAGCATTTTGATTTTGGGCCCATTGACCTGTCCCGGTCAGCATTTCCACATCCCAGGCTGGTTGGCCATTAGCCGCATTCACATGAGCCTGTTGTGTAGCGGCATCTAAATATAATGTCTTAAAATCAAGATATTGTCCCATGGAGAGACAAGCCTTTGCTAAATGATACCAATCCATTGGTGCCATAGCACTAAAATTTAAGCGTTCAAGCAATGCAATTGTAAAAGATGCTGTGACACCATTAGTCCTGACAGATTCAGCTATGTCTTTAACTAATTTATAAGGAATGGGCTCAAAATATCTCTGTCCCTGTGCATCCTCAAAGACAGGATATGCACCAACAGGATATGCACCCTCCTCCTCCAGCTTCCTCCAAGTACTGCGTTTTATGAAGCCACAAGCTCCGCCTGGAGCAGTGGGTGGAGACCCTTTACGTGGCAACAGTTGTTTAGCTACAGGATACGCCGGAGGCTTCGGAGGAAGAAGGGCGGCGGCCATTGCCGCGTCATAGCGGCCATGCTCATATTCAGCCGCCATTTTCTCTAAGCTTTGTTCTTTTTCTGGGGTAAAGCCTTCTGACTCACCTTCCGATTCAGACTCATCTGAATCAACTATCTTTAATTTACGGAAGGCAGATAAATCTGGATAGAGTTTCGGGCGTGCTCCTAACGCTGGAGTCACGTCCTTTTGTTCCTTGAGTGCACTTTCACTTTACTTTGCATTAGATCCCCCTTTTTGTTTTGTTTCATATCTTTCTTGCTTAGATTCCTCTGACTTTGACCCAGTATCCTGATGCTCCACCAAAGTCTCCTGTCCCCTTAGTGGTTTCAGGAAAACAGACTGATATTGACCCATGATAGAGCACTATACTAAGCCAGAGCCACCGGATCAGGGGATTACTTACCGGCGCCACCGCTCCGCGTGTAAAGTTCTGAATCCTCCCGCAAAATTTCGGGGGTCCCCTCGTAGCCGACAGATGACAATTCCCGGGTCTCGGCACCACTTGTCGCGTCTACCCGCCAGCAGGAATGACGACGACAACAACAGCTGGGCTGCTAATGCTCGACAACAACAGGATTCTTCTTCAACACGCTTTATTGGGAGCATCCATTAGGTATAGATGAGAGGAAAGGACCCCGAGCCCGAAAAAACCACCCCTTATATACTTCAACTGCAGCCCTGCTTGTACACCATTGGACAAAGAGCGCATAGCAACACAGCAGCAGCCAATAGAATGATAGACCCAGCACTTGCACACAAGGCAAGAGACACCCAGTTCCAGCTTGTGCAAAACAACAAGCACTTCTTGAAAACAGTTTGTTCCAGGAGCTGGACAATTGATACATTCCATTCTAGGGAGTGGCTGAAAACAAAGAACTGGGTCTCAGCCCAAGAATTAGGCTCACGCCCACACAAGGCAGCACAGCAAAATAGCTCACCACACCTAACCCTAGCTCTAATCCTAGCTTTTACTTTATCCATTACCTTAAGCTAAACCCTAAACCTAATGCTAACCCCACTCCTAACACTAATCCAGAACTTAACCCAAACACTAACCCTATTACTAGTCCTAACTCTAAACTTCATTCTAGCTCTAACCCTAACCCAAACCCAAACCCTAACCCTGACACTTATTCTGACCCTAACATGAACCGTAGGTCTAAACCTGATCCTAACCCGAAACCGAAAACTAATCCTATACTTAAACCTAAACCTAACACCAGCCCTAGACTTAAACCTACTCCTAAATGTAACCATATCTCTAGCCCTAGACCTGAACAATAACCTAGCCCTAGCCCTAACAATAACCCTTAACCTAACCAAACACTAACCCTACCCCTAGACCTAACCCTAGTCCTAATTCTGGCACTAAAAACCAACACCAACTCTAACCTGAACACTGACCCTGACCCTAACATAATCCTAGCTCCAAAGCTCACTCTAACCCAAAACCTAATCCTAACACTAGACATAGCCATAAGCCTAACCCTAAAACTAGCCCTAATAATAACCCTAGCTCTTACATTATCCATGGCCGTAACCCCAGGCCTAAACTAACACAAAACCTAGCCCTAATCCTAGGCCTGAACATAGCCCTAAGTGTAACCCTAAACCTAACCCTAGCCCTAATCCTAACCCTAAGCCTCGCTTTAGACCTAACCCTAGCTCAAAGCCTAAACTTAACCCTTAACATAACCCTAGCACTATCCCAAACCCTAACCTAACACTAGCACTAATCCTAACCTTAACCATAGCCCTAACCATATCTCTAATTATATCCACTACGCTAACCCTAGCCCTAACCCTAGCTCTAATTCTATCCATTACCCTAACCATAATCCTAACCCTAATGCTACCCCTAAGCTTAACCCTAACCCTATCACAATCCCTAAATCTATCCATTACCCTACAACTAACCTTAACCGTAATCCTAAGCCTATTCATTACCCTAACCTAACTCTAACCCTAATGCTAATTTGAGCCCTACACCTAAATCTTAACTTAAACCACACCTTAAGCCATACACTGACCCTAATAATACACATAGCTGTAAGGTTAACCCTTACCTTAAATCTAACCCTTACACTAGACTTAACCATAAACATAACCCAAAACCTATCCCTAACTGTAACCCTAGACCTGACATTAGCCCTAGCCCTAATTCTAGCCCTAAACCTAATATGAACAGTAGTTCTCATCCTAGCCCCAAACTTAGCCTTAATCATAACCTAACCCTAATTCTAACCCTTTCCTTAGCCCTAAATCTAATTACAACCCAATTGCTTACCCTAAACTAAACCCAAAACCTAACCCTAACACTAAACCTAGCCCTAACCTAAACCATAGAACTAACTCTAACACTAACCCTAGGCCTAATCCTAAACCTAACCTTAACCCTAGCTTTAAGGCTAACTATAACTCTCTCCCTATCCCTAGTCCCAATTCTAACCCTATTACTTACTGTAACCTTATTCCTAGCACTAAGCCATAACCTTACACCTTGCCCTAACCCTAGATCTAAACCTAACTCTAAATCTAACCCTAATTCTACACCTAAACCTAACCCTAATACTAGCCCTAACCCTAAAGCTAATCCTAAAACTAGCCCTAACCATAGGTTTAGCCCTAAAACAAAACTGAGCCATAACACTAACCATAAACTTTTACGTCAACCAAACTCTATCCTTACATCTAGCCCTAAGCCTACCCCTAATCCGAGTCCTAATCTTAACCCTAAAAGTACCCCTGAACCTGTCTCTGACATAACCCTACCTCTAAACATCAGCCTAAACCTAAACCTTAACCTAACACTAGACATAGTCCTAATCCTAATTTAATCATAACCTTAGAATATATATTAGCTGTAACCTTAAACCTAATGTTAACCAAAACCTAGCCCAAATCTGAGACCTAAACCTAGCTTTCACCCTAACCCTAACCCTAACACTAGCCCTAAACCTAACCTGAACCCTAACTCTAACCCTCTCTAATACTAGTTCTATCCTTAACCTTTACTCTAGCCAAACCCCAACCCTAATGCTAACCCTAGTTTTAAAACTAATCCTTAGACTAACCCAAACACTAACCATATTACTAGTCCTAAACCTAGCCCTCATTCTTGTTATAACCACAACCCAAATGCTAACCCAAACCCTGACCCTTATTCTGACCCTGAACCTAAACCAAATCCTAACACTAGCCCTACCCATAACCCTATATCTAAACCTAACCTTAAAACTAGCCCTAGATTAAACCTAATCTTAAATCTAGCCATATCTTTAAGAAGACCTTAAAAAATAGCCCTAGCATTAATGATAACCCTTAACCTAAGCCAAACACTAACCTTACCACTAGACCTAACCAAACCTAATTATAGCTCTAGCCCTAACCCTAACCCTAATCCGAACACAGACCCTGAAACCCTAGGTATAAAACTGACCCTAACCTAAACCTAAACATAAACCTAACACTAGACCTTAAACATAACCCTTATATTTCCATAGCACTAAAACTAGCTCTAAACCTAACACAAAACCTAGCCCTAATCCTAGGCCTAAATCTAGCACAAAGTGTAATCCTAACCCTAACCTAACCTTATCCCTTACCCTAAGCCTAACCCTCACGTTAACCCTAACCCTCGCCTTAGACCTAATCCTAGATAAATCCCAAAACTGAACCCTAAAACTAACCCTAGCCCTATCCCTAAACCTAATCCTAATCCTAGCCCTAATCATAATGTTAACACTAGCCGTAATACTATCTGTAAAATTATCCATTACCCGAAACAGAAACTTAACCCTAATGATAACACTAGCTCTAATTCTAATGTAATTCTAATCCTAGACCTAACCCTAAACCTAAACCTCATCGTAACCTTAACCCTAGATAAAACCCTAACCCTTACTCTAACACTAACCCTAAACCTAAAACTATGCCTAACCCTAACCCAACATCTAATCCTATCCATTAACCTAACTCTAAAAATAACCTTAGCCCTAACCCTTACACTAACCCTAGCCTTAACCAAAAGTCTAACCCTAGACATAATCCTAAACTTAACCCTCCCCCTAGCTCTAACCCTAGCTCAAAACCTAACCTGTACCCTCAACCTAACCCAAACCCTACCCCTAACTCTAGCCCTAATACTATTCTAAACCCTAGCCCTAACCTTAGCTCTAATGGTATTCATTACCCTAACAATATCTTTAAACCAAATGCTAACACTAGGCCTAACCCTAACCCAACCGATTACCCTCATTTAACCTGAATCCTAAACCTAAACCTATCCATTAACCTTACCTTAATTCTAACCCTAAAGCTAATTTGAGCCCTAACCCTAATAATTAACCTAACACAAAACCGAAACCTGACCCTGACCCTAAAAATACACCTTACCCTAAACCTAACAATAGACTTAGCCATGAACCTGACCATATAACTATTTCTAGCCATAATCCTAAACCTGACATTATCCTTATCCCTAAAACTTGCCCTAACCCTAACACAAACCCTAGCCCTAATCCTAACCACAAATCTAGCCTTAATCCTAGCACAAACCGAACCTTGGGCCTAAAACTAATTCTAATCATCGCCCTAGCACTAAACCTAGCTATAACCCCATCCCTTCTCCTAAACCTAACCATAAACCTAATCCTAAACATAGCACTAATCCTAGACCTAACCCAAACACCAATCCTAGACATATTCCTAGCCCTAATTTAGCCCTAAACTTAACCCTAACCCTAGCTTTAAGAAAAACTCTATTGCCCAGGCTCTATACCTAGTTCTAATCCTATCCATTACCGTAACCCAAACACTATACCTAACCTTAGCCTTAACTAGCCATAGCCCTAACCCTAGAATTAACCATAACTCTAAATGTACCCCTAAACCTAACCACACCCTATCACTAGAATAACACTAACATTAATCATAAAACTACATTTAACTTTAGTCTTAGCCCTAAAACATAATGAGCCATATCACTAACACTGACCCTTAACCTAAACCAAATCCTAACCCTACATCTAGCCCTAAGCCTACCCCAAATTCGAGTTTTATCCCAAACCCTAAAACTTACTCTGACCCTGACTCTGAACCTAAGAGTAACCCTAGCTCAAAACATCATCATGAACTTAATGTAACCATAAAACTAGACTTAGCCCTAACTGTAACCCTAAAATTAGCCTGAATCATAACCCTAGTTCTTACATTAGCTGTATTCCTAACACTAACCCAAATGTAACCCAAAATCTAGCCCTAATAGGAGCCCCAACCCTAGCTTTATAAATCTAAATATAAACCTAAACCAAGTCCTAACCCTTACCCTAAACCTAACCCTAACTTTAATCCTTGCACTAACCCTAAACCTAACACAAATGCTAACACTAACCCTATCCATAACCCTAGCCCTAATCCTAGTTCTAACCCTATCCATTATTCTAACCCTAACCCTAGCCCTAATCCTAACCCTAATGCTAACCCTCGGCCTAACCCTAAAACATTCACTAACTCTAACCTATCCATTACCCTAACCATAACCCTAACCCTAAACCTAACCAAACACTAAACTTAGACGTAATACTAACCCTGAAATGAGTCCTAAATGTAACCCTAGTTGTTACATTACCCATAGCCCTAAAGCTAACAAAAAAACCTAGCCTGCCCTAATCCAAGTTCTAACCCCAGCTATAACCCTAACCCTAAACCTAACCCTAGCCATAATCCTAACCCTAACCCTACCCAAAACACTAGCGCTAACCCTATCTCTTACCCTAAGCCAAATTCTAACCCTAAAGCTACCCTTGTACTAAACCTAGTTCTTAGCCTATCCCAAAACCAAACTATGTTACTAGTCCTAACCCTAAACATCAATCTAGCTCTATAACTATCCCATACCCTAACCCTAATCCTGACCCTTATTCTGACCCTAACACTAACCATAGGTCTAAACCTGACCCTAACCCAAAACCGACCCCTAACATTGGCACTAACTGTAACCCTATAACTAAACCTTACCCTAACACTAGACCTAAACCTACACTTAATCCTTCATCTAGTGATAACTCTAGGCCTAGCCCTAATCAAAAACTTAGTCGTGGGCTGGGGATGTGGCTCAAGCGGTAGCGCGCTTGAGTGGCGTGCGTGCTGCCCGGGTTCGATCCTCAGCACCACATACCAACAAAGATGTTGTGTCCGCCGAGAACTAAAAAATAAATATTTAAAATTCTCTCTCTCTCTCTCTCTCTCTCTCTCTCTCTCTTTAAAAAAAAAAACTTAGTTGTGGCCCTAATAATAACCCTTAACCTAACCCAAACACTAACCCTACCCCTAGACCAAACCGTAGTCCTAACGGTGGCCCTAACAATAAACCTAACCCTAAACTTAACACTGACCCTTACCCTAACACAAACCCTAGCTCTAAACCTTATCCTAACAAAAAACATAACCCTAACACTAGACCTAGCCATATTACGAACCTTGAAACTAACATCATCATAGGCCAAAATCTATCTCTAACTCTTTCTATTACCCTAACCCTAACCCTAATGCTATCCCTAGCCCTAACCCTCACACTGACTCTAACCCTAAACCTCATCCTAGTCCAAACACTAGCTCAATCCCTAACCCTTAAACTTAACCTAACCCTAACACTAACCCATGGCCTAAACCTAAACCTAAACTTAACCCTATCTGAAATCCTAACCTTAACCCTATCCCTAACCCTAGCTCTAAGCCTACTTATTACCCTAACTCTAACCCTAAACTTAATGATAACCCTAGCCCTAACCCTAGCTCTAACCCTACCCATTGCCCTAACCCTAGACCTGATGATAACCCTAGCCCTTACCCTAAATCTACCCTAATCCTAACCCTAGACATAACAGTAAACATAACCCTTGCCATAGAGCTAACCCTTGCTCAAACCCTAACCATTACCCTAAACCTAACCCTAAGCCTATCCCTAATCCTGACCTTAAGCCAAAACCTAACCCTAACCCTAAAAAGAAATCAAACCCTATCCAATACTCTCAACCTAATGATAACCCTAGCAATAAACTTAACACTAACCTATACCCTATCTGTATCTATAACCTAGACCTAACCATAAAACTAACCCCTACCTTAGCGCTAACCCTAGCTCAAACTCTAAACCATATCCTAAACTTGAACCTAACCCTAACCCTAGGCCTAATCATTACTCTAGTCCTAATACAAACCATAACCCTAGCCCTAACCCTATCCATTATCCTAAGCAAACTATAACCCTAAGGCTAACCCTAGGCCTAACCCTAACCCTAGGCCTAACCCTAACCCTTTTGTTAACTTTAAACCTATCAATTACCCTACACCTAACATGAACCCTAAACCCAAACCTATCATTACCTAACCAAAACCTAATGCTAATTCAAGCTCTAAACCTAAACCCTAACCTAAACCAAACCCAAAACCAAATTCTAACCCTAATAATACCTCTAGCTCTAAACCTGACCCTTACCCTAAACTGAACCCTTACACTAGACCTAGCCATAAATCTAACCCTCATTCTATCCCTAACGTAAGCCTAGACCTGACACTAGTCCTAGCCCTAATTCTTGCCATAACCCTAAAACAAACCCTAGCCCTCATCCTAGCCCTAAACCTAGCCTTTTTACTTAACCAAACCATAACCCTAGCCATAGCCGAAATTCTAACCTTCAACCTAGCCCTAAAACTAACTCTAACCTCATTCTTTCCCCTAAACCTAACTCTATCACTAACTTATACCTAAGCCTAAAACAAGGCCTAACCCTAACAAAAATGCTAGACCTAATTTTAGCCTAACCCTAATACTAAACCTAACGCATACCGTAACACTAAAACTAACCCTAATGGTAACCCTAGTTCTTACATTAACCATTGCCCTAACCCTAGCCCTAACCCTAACACAGAACCTAACTCTAACCCTTGCCCTAAACCTAGGCCTAACCCAAAGCCAGTGCTAATCCTAGTCTTTATTTAATCCTATCCTAACCCTAAACCTAGCCATAAGACTAACTCTAACACTGGCCCTACTCCTAGTCCTAGTTCTATCATTAGCCTTAATCCTAACCCTAGATCTAAGCCTAAGTCTAAATCTAAACCTAACTCTAAATTTAACTGTAACAATAAGCCTAAACCAAACCCTAACACTACCCTAACTGTAATGCTAATCCTAAAACTGACCCTAGCCCTAGCCCTAGCCATAAACCAAAACCGAGCCATAGCCTTAATCCTAAACCTTAACCTAAATCATAACCATGATCATAGCACTGAACTAAATAACTAACTAGCTAACCCTACACCTATCCCTGAAACTAAGTATAAAACTAACCCTGACCCTGACACTGACCCTAACACTAATCCTAGCTCTCAATATCACCCTAACATTAAATTAATCCTCACACTATATCTAGCCTTAACCTAACCCTAAAAATAGCTTTAATCAAAACCCTAGTTCGTACATTAGTCATTGTTCTAATCGTAGCCCTAACCCTAACACAAATTCTACCCCTAATCCAAGCCCTAACCCAGGTTTAACCCTAATGCTAGCCCTAATTCTAACCCTAACACTATCCCTAACCCTAAATCTAACCCTATTACTTACACTAAGCCAAACCCCAACTCAAAGGCTAACTAACCCTAATTCTAATCCTAATCCTTAGCCTTACTTAAACTATAACTATATTATGGTTAGCCATAACTCTAACCCTAAAACTAGCTCTAAACATAACCCTAGTTCTTACATTACACATTGTCCTAAACCTAACACAAAACCTAGCCCTAAACTAGGCCTAAACTTAGCTCTAAGTTTAATGCTCAGCCTAACCCTAGCCCTAAACATAGCCATAACCTAAGCATCGCCTTAGACCTAACCTTAGCTCAAAGCCTAACCTTTACACTAAACATAAACCTAACTCTATCCTAAACCCTAACCCTAACAATAACCCTAACCCTAATCTTAATGTTAAACCTAGCCTGAACTTTAGCTCTAACGATATCCATTACCTTAACCCTAACCCTAATTAAAACTCTATCCCTAACACTGAACCTAACTCTAACCATAAATGTAAACCTAGAACTAAACCTAAACCTAAACCTCACCCTATCCCTAACCCTAGCTTAAATACTAACCCTTAACCTAATCTAACCATAACCCTAGCCCTAAACCTAACACTTACCCTAACCCTAAATCACACCCTAGACTTTTCCCTAAACATAGCCCTAAACCTATAATTAATCCAAACCTTAACCTAGTCCTAACTCTAGCTCTAAACCTATCAATTACACTAAACATAACCCTAACCCTAATGATAACCCTAATCTGATCAATACACCTAAGCCATCAATTACCCTAAACCTTAACTGAAACCTAAACTAAACCCTATCCATTACGCTAATCCTAAACCTAACCCTAATGCTAATTCGAGCCCTAACCCTAAACGTTTAGCTAAACCAAATGCTAACCATGACCCTGACCCTGACCCTAACCCTGACCTTGACCCTAATAATAACCCTAGCCCTAAAGCTGACCTTTAAACTAAACCTAACTCTTACACTATACCTAACCATATCCTAACCCCAAAACTATCCTTATCATTAACACTAGACCTGATATTAGCCCTAGTCCTGGTCCTAGCCATAACCCTAACAGAAAACCTAGCCCTTAACCTAGCCCTAAACCTAGCCTTAATCCTAAACTAAACCATAACTCTAGGCCTAATCCTAATTCTAACCCTCACCCTAGCCCTAAACCTAGCTATAACCCCACATATTCCCCTAAACTTAACCTTAATATCAATGTTAATTCTAACACTAGCCCAACCCCTTGGTCTAACCCAACACTAACCCTAGCCTTAATACTAGACCTAATTTAGCCCTAACCCTAACACTAAACCTAGCCCTAATCCTAGGCCTAATTTAGCCCTAAACATAACCTTAACTATAGCCCTAATCCTAGCCCTGATTAAGCCCTAACTCTAACACTAACCCTAGCTGGAATCCTAGCCCTAATTTAGCCCTAAACCTAACCCTAACCCTAACCCTAAGACTACTACTAAGACTAACTCTAATTCTCACCCTAGCCGTATCCCGAGTTCTAATCATATTCATTACCATAACCCTAACCCTTGTCCTAACCCTAGCCCTAGCCCTAACCCTAGATCTAACCCTAACTCTAAATCTAACCCTAACTCTAAGCCTAAACCTCAACCTAACACTAGCCCTAACCCCGATGCTAATCCATAATCTAGCCAAAACTTTAGCCCTAGCCCTAACACAAAACCAACATATATTCCTAACCCTTAACCTATACCAAACCCTAATCCTACACTTAGTACTAACTTTAGCCCTAATTCAAGTTCTAACCCTAACCCTAAATCTAACCCTGACTCTGACACTGACCCTAACAATAATCCTTGCTCTAAACAAAAACCTAACCCTAAACCTAACTGTAACACTAGCTCTAGCTCTAACGCTAACCCAACTAGCACTAATTGTAAAACTAGTTTATACATTAGCCATAGCCCTAACTCTATCCCTACCCAAAACCCAAACCAAGCCCTTATCCGAGCCTTAACCCTAGCATTAACCCAAACACTAAACCTAACCCTAAACCAGAACCTATCTCTAAACATTACCCTAACACTAGCCAGAATTCTAACCATAACCCTAGCCCTACCACTAGCTCTAACCCTATCCATTACCCTAACCATAACCATAACTCTAATTGTAACCCTAGGCCTAAGCCTAAACTTATCCTTAACCCTAATAGATTTTATTAACCTAAAAAAAACCTGAACCTTAAACCTAACCCTACCATTACCCTCACCCTAAACTTAATGGTAATTCGAGCCCTAACCCTAAACCTTAACCTAACCCAAACCCTAACTCTGACCCTTCCTATGATAATACACCTACCTCTAACCTTGACCCTAGCCCTAAACCTAATCTTTATACTAGATCTAGCCATAAACCTAACCCTACCCTTAGACTTAAATCTAGTGATATTTCTGGGATTAACCCTAACCCTAACTATAGTGTGAACACTGACCCTGACCCTAAAACAAACCCTAGCTCTAAATATGCTAATGGTAACCCTAAACTTAACACTTTACCTAGCCATAACACTTACCCTAAAAGTAGCCCTAATCATAACCCTGGTTTATACATTAGTTTTAGGCGTAACATTAGCCCCAACCTAACCAAAATGTGGCCCTAATTTGAGTGCTAACCCTGTTTTTAACCCCAACCCTAAAACTAGCCCTCACCCATACCCTAACCCTAGCTCTAATCCTAGCTCTTACCCTATTCATTACCTTAAGCTAAACCCTAAAACTAATACAACCCACGTTCTAACCCTAATCCATAGACAAACACAAATCCTAACCCTATTACTAGTCCTAACTCTAACCTTCATTCTAGCTCTAACCCTAACCCAAACCCAAACCCTAACCCTGACACTTATTATGACCCTAACACTAACCATAGGTCTAAACTTGACCCTAACCCGAAACTGTACCCTAACATTAGCCCTAATAATAATCCTATACTTAAACCTAAACCTAAAACTATCCCTAGACTTAAACCTAATCCTAAATCTAGCCATATTTCTAGCCCTAGACTTGAAAAACCACCCAGACCTAGCCCTAACATAACCTTTAATCTAAACCAAACACTAACCCTACCCCTAGACCTAAACCTAGTCCTAATTCTGTCATTAATCCCAACACTAACTCTAACCTGAACACTGGCCCTGACCCTAACATAATCCTAGCTCCAAAGCTCACCCTAACCCAAAACCTAATCCTAACACTGCACCTAGCCATAACCCTAACCCTAAAACTAGCCCTAATCATAACCCTAGCTCTTACATTACCCATGGCCCTAACCCTAGGCCTAAACTAACACAAAATCTAGCCTAATCGTAGGTCTGAATATAGCCCTAAGTGTAACCCTAAATCTAACCGTACCCCTAACCCTAACCCTAAGCCTTGCTTTAGACCTAACCCTAGCTCAAAGCCTAAACTTTACCCTTAACATAACCCATGTCCTATCCCAAACCCTAACCTAACACTAGCCTTAATCCTAACCTTAACCATAGCCCTAACCATAGCTCTAATTATATCCACTACCCTAACACTAGCCCTAATCCTAACCATAACCCTAGTCCTAAACCTATCTTTAATTCTATATATTATCCTAACCATAATCCTAACCCTAATACTAGCCCTCGGCTTAACCCTAAGCCTATAGCAACCCCTAAACCTATCCATTGCCCAAAAACTAACCTGAACCCTAATCCTAAGACTATACATTACCCTAACCCTAACTCTAACACTAATGCTAATTCAAGCCATAAACCTAAACCTTAACCTAAACCAAACCTTAAGTCAAGCACTGACCCAAATAATACACATAGCTGTAAATTTACCCTTTCTCTAAATCTAACCCTTTCACTAGACCTTACCATAAACATAACCCAAAACATATCCCTAACTGTAACCATAGACATGACATTAGCCCTAGCGATAATCCTAGCCCTAACCATAACACAAGCACTAGCTCTCATCCTAGCCCAAAACCTAGCCTTAATCATACTCCTAACCCTAATTCTAACCCTTTTCCTATCCCTAATCCTAGTAATAAGCCCATTGCTTACCCTAAACCTAACCCAAACCCTAAACCTAACACTAACTCTAGCCCTAACCTTAACCCAAGGACTAACCATAACACTAACCCTACCACTAATTCTAAACCTAATCCTAACCCTAGCTTCAAGACTACTCCACCCTAGCCATAGCCATAATTCTAACCCTATCACTTACAGTAAACTTATTCCTAGCCATAGTCTAGAATAACACTAGCCCTAATCTTAAACCTTGCCCTAAACCTAGATCTAAACCTATAACTAAATCTGACCCTAATTCTACACCTAAACCTAACCCTAGCACTAGCCCTAACCCTGACGCTAATCCTAAAACAAGCCCTAACCATAGGCTTAGCCTTAAAACAAAACTGAACACTAACCCTAAACTTTTACCTAAACCAAACCCTAACCTTACATCTAGCTCTAAGCCTAGCCATAATTCGAGTACTAATCTTAACCCTAAAACTACCCCTGAACCTGTCTCTAACATTAGCACTAACCCTACCTCTAAACATCACCCTAAACATAAAACTTACCCTAATACTCGACCTAGTCCTAACCCTAATTCTAAAACTAGTTATAATCCTAACCCTAGATCATACACTAGCCATAATCTTAAAAATAATGCTAACCAAAACCTAGCCCAAAGCTGATATCTAACCCTAGCTTTCAGCCTAACCCTAAACCTAGCATAGCCCTAACCCTAACCCTAATATAGCCCTAACCCTAACCCGAACCCAAGCTCTAACCCTATCCTTTACCCTCGCCAAATCCCAACCCAAATGCTAAAAATAGTCCTAAAACTAATCCTTAGTATTAATCAAACACTAACGCTATTGCTAGTCCTAACCCTAGCCCTCATTCTTGTTATAACCATAACCCAAATCCTAACCCTAACCCTGACCCTTATTCTGATCCTGAACCTAAACCAAACCCTAACACTAGCCCTACCAATAACCCTATATCTAAACCTAACTCTAAAACTAGCCCTAGATTAAACCTAATCCTAAATCTAGACATATCTTTAACCAAGACCTAAACAAAAACCTAGCTCTAGCTCTAATGATAACCCTTAACCTAAGCCAAAAACTAACCTTACCTCTAGACCAAAGCAAACCTAATTCTGGCTCTAGCCCAAACCCTAACCCTAATCCAAACACAGACCCTGACACTAACACTAACCCTAGCTATAAAACTGACCCTAACCGAAGCCTAAACCTAACATTAAACCTAGCCATAACTGTAAACATAACCCTTACATTACCAGAGCACTAAAACTAACTCTAAACTTAACACAAAACCTAACCCTAATCCTAGGTCTAAATCTAGCCCAAAGTATAAACCTAACCCTAACCTAACCTTATCCCTTATCATAAGCCTAACCCTCACACTAACACTAACACTCGCCTTAAAACTAACCCTAGATAAAACCCAAAACCAAACCCTAAACATAAACCTAGCCCTATCCCTTAACCTAATCCTAATCCTAGCCCTAATCATAATGTTAACACTAGCCCTAATACTATCTCTAAAATTATCCATTACCCTAAACTGAACCTTAACCCTAATGATAACACTAGCTCTAATCCTAATTGTAAACCTAATACTAGAATAACCTTAAACCTAACCCTCATTGTAGCTTAACCCTAGATAAAACCCTAATCCTTACTCTAACACTAACCCTACCCAAACCCTAACACTAACACTAAACCCAAAACTACACCAAACCCTAACCTTAAATGTAACCCTATCCATTATCCTAACTCTAATGATAATCTTAGCCCTAACTCTAACACTAACCCTAAACCTAAAACTACGCCTAATCATAACCTAACATCTAACCCTATCCATTAACCTAACTCTGAAGATAACCTTAGCCCTAACCCTAACACTAACCCAAAACTTAACCATAAATCTAACAATAGACATAATCCTAAACCTAACCCTCACCCTAGCTCTAATCCTACCTCAAAACATAACCTGTACCCTAAACCTAACCCATACCCTAACCCTAGCACTAGCCCTAACCCTAACACTAACTCTAGGAATAATCCTATCCAAAACCCTAGGCCTAACCCTAGCTCTAATGCTATTCATTACCCTAAAAATAACCCTAACCCAAATGCTAACCCTAGGCCTAACCGGAACCCTATCACTAACGCTAACCCTACCAATTACCCTGATCTTAACCTGAATCCTAAACCTAAACCTATCCATTAACCTAACCCTAATACAAATGCTAGACCTAATCCTAGCTCTAATTTACCCCTAAACCCAACCTAACCCTAACCCTAAGACTAACTTTAACTCTCGCCCTAATCGTATTTCTCGTGCTAACCCTATTCCTTATCATATTCCAATCACTTGCCTTTACATTAGCCCTAACCCTAGTTCTAGACCTAATCCTGTATCTAAGCCTAACTCTAAATCTAACCCTAACCCTAAGCTAAACCTCTCACTAACACAAGCCAAAATACTAATGCTAATCCTAAAACTAGCCCTAAAAGAGTCCTACCCTATAAAACAACCAAGCCAAAGCCCGAACCCTAACCTTTAACATAAACCAAACCCTAAGCCTACATCTAGATCTAAACCTAGCTCTAATTCGAGTCCTATCCCTAACCCTAAAACAAACCCTGACCCTGACTCTGACCCTAACACTAACCCTAGCTCTAAACATCACTCAAAACCTAAACTTAAACCTAACCCTATACCTAGCCCTAACCCTAAAGCTAAAACTTCTTCTAATCATAACCTTAGTTCTGACATTAGCTGAAGCCCTAAATCTAGCCCTAACCTAACCCAAAACCTATCCCTAATCTGAGCCCTAACACTACATTTAACCCTAACCATAACCCTAATTCTAGCCCTAACACTTACCCTAAACCTAATCCTAACCCTAACCCTTGCCATTACCCAAAACCTAACCCTAACCCTAGCCTTAATCCTAACCATAAACCTAGCCCTAACCCCAGCTGTAACCCTATCCATTACCCTAATCCTAACCCTAACCCTAATGCTAACCCTAGGATTATCCTAAACCTATTTCTAATCCTAAACCTATACATTACCCTAAAACTATCCTGTGTGGGAAGCCATTCTGACACGTGATTGGGTGACTCCCGTTAAGGGCCTGAGGTGCTTTGGCTCTGTCGAAGCTTTCCCGACCCTTTCCTGATGAGAGCCCATCTGTGTGGGGGTGTGCCTGACCACTGACTCCAGGGACCAAATCACTGACCCTGACCTTGGAGTGCAGCCCCCCCTCAGCCTTCATTGGATGGAATTCTCCCCTGAATCTTTTGTTTCCCAATAAAAGGCTACTCCCAGGCGTGTTTGCTCTCTCTCTCTCCTGCTAGCCCTGAGTAATCCTCACTGCCCTGCTGGGCGGCTAAAAGTGGGAACCAGAGAGGGGAGCCATCTTGGACCTAGCAATATAAATAAGGTAACTGGTCTGTGTGTTTTATTTCGATCTCTTCTAACTAACTTTATGCCTAGAACCTCATTAATGAAACCACTGCGCAGGCCACGTGGTAGAATCCTGAACACTAAACCTAACCATATCCATAAACCTAAAGCAAACACTAATAATGTTAACCCTAAAACTATCTCTAGCCATAACCCTAGACCTGAAATTAGCCCTAGCCCTAATGAAGCCCTAACACTAGAACAAACTCTAGCCCTAATCCTAGCCCCAATCTTAAGCCTTAATCCTAAACCTAACCCTAAC
This sequence comes from Spermophilus dauricus, assembly GCA_002406435.1. Classification (NCBI taxonomy): domain Eukaryota; kingdom Metazoa; phylum Chordata; class Mammalia; order Rodentia; family Sciuridae; genus Spermophilus; species Spermophilus dauricus. Next base: position 514,294 of record KZ295262.1, read on the forward strand.
TAACCATAGACTTAAACCTAATTTTAACCCTCGCCCTAGTTCTAAAGCTAGCTATAACATCATACCTAATCATAAGCATAACCATAACCCTAGCCATAAACCAAGGCTCAGCCTTAATACTAACCCTAGCTCTAATCCTATCCCTAATCAAGCCATAATTCTAACCCTATATCTAAACCTAATACTAAGACTAACTCTAACACTCACCCTAGCCCTAACCCTAGTTCTTACCCTACACCTTATGATAATTCAAACCCTAGACCTAACCCTAGCCCTAACCTTCTCTGTAGCTCTAAACCTAGATCTAACTGTAACTCTAAATATAACCCTAACCTAAGCATAAATCACACCCTAACACTAGCTCTAACCCTAATGCTAATTTGAAAATCAGCCCTAAACCTAGCCCTAGCCCTCAAGCAAAACTGAGGATATAGCACTGACTCTAAACGTTAACCTAAACAAAATCCTAACCCTTCACCTAGTCCTAACCCTAACCCTAATCTGGGTCCTTACCCTAACCCTAGAACTAATACTACCACTGACTCTGACCTTAACACTAACCCTAGCTCTACACATCACCCTATCTCTAAACCTAATCCTAACACTAGACCTCGCCCTAAACCTAACCTTAAACAAGTCCTAATCATAATACCAGTTCTTAAATTAGCCATAGCCCTAACCTAACACAAAACCTAGCCCTAATTCAAGCTTAACCCAAACCCTGGCCCTAATCCTACCCTTACCCTAGTCCTAATCCTAGCTCTATCTCTATTTCTTACACTTAGTCAAACCCTTATCCTATTGCTACCCTAATCCTAAACCTAATTCTATGCCTACCCCAAACCTTAACTCCATTCCTAGTACTAACCTTAGCCCTCATTCTAGCTCTAAACTTGACCCAAACCCTAACCCTAACCCTGACCCATATTCTGACCCTAACACTAAACCTAGGTTTAAACCTGACCCTAAATTTTATCCGAAACCTAAAACTTGTCCAACCAGTAACCCTAACCCTAAACCTAACACTAACACAAGCTATAGACCTAAACCTAATTCTAAGTATAGTCATAACCCTGGCCTCAGCCCTAACAATAAATCTTATCCTAAACCAAACACTCACCCTACCCCTAGACCTAACCCTAGTTCTCATTCTGGACTAAACACTAAACCTAATCCTAACCTGAATCATGACACTTACCCTAACAAAAACTCTATCTCTAAACCTTATTCTATGCCCAAAACTAACCCTATCACTAGACGAATTCTAAATGTAGCCATAACCCAAACTCTAGCTCTTACATTACCCATATACCTAACACGAACCCTAAACTTCAAACAAAACCTAGCCCTATTACAGCCCTAAACCTAACCCTAAGCATAACCCTAACCCTAAACCTAGCCCTAACCCTAACCCTAACCCTAAAGCTTGTTCTATCCCTAATTCTAGCTCAAACCCTAAACTTTACCCTAAACATAACCTTAGCCAAAACCCTAAAACTCACCCTAACTGTAGCCCTAATCATAACTGTAACCATAGCTCAAAGCCTAGCTCTAACTTTATCCATTACACTAACCATAATCCTAAAACTAATGCTAACCCTAGCCTTAACCCTAACCCTAATCCTACCCTACCCTAGCCCTGACTGTAATCCTAGCCCTCACCTTAGCCCTAATTCTAGCTCAATCCCTAACCCTTACACTTAACCTAAACCTAACACTAACCCAAGTTAACTAACCATACACTAACCATAGCCCGAATCCTAACCTTAACCCTAGCCCAAACCCTACTTGGAACCCTACCAATTACCCTAACCCTAAACTTAACCCTAATGATAAACTAGGCCTAAAGCTAAACCTACCCTAACCATAAACATAAACCTAACCCTAGAACTAACAGTAAACCTAACCCTAACCCTAAATCTAAGTTAGCTCAAATCCTAACCCTATTTCTAAACCTAAACCTAAGGCTAACATAAACATAACCCTATCTTTAACGTGAAATCTAAACCTATTACCCTAACCCTAATGATAACCCTCGCCCTAACTGTAACACTAACCATGACCATAAACCTAAACCAAACTCTAAATAAACCATAGCCTTAGCAAAAATCCTAGCTCAAGCCCTAAAACGTACCCTTAACCTACTCCTAACTGTAACCCTCAACCTAACCCTGACCCTAACCCTAATTTTAGCCCTAATCTTAACCATAAGCCTAGCCCTAATCCTAGGTCTAACCCTATAAATTACACTAATGATAACCATAACCCTAATGCTAACCCTAAGCCTAACCCTAAACCTATCACTATCTTAAACCTAACCTGAACCCTAAACCTAACACTGTCCATTACCTTAACCCTAATTCTAACCTTAATGCTTATTTGAGCCTTAACCCTAAACCGTAACCTAACCCAAACCCAAAGCCTGACTCTGACCCTAATAATACCCCAGCTCTTATTCTGACCCTTTTCCTAAACGTGGCACTTTAATTTGACCTAGCCATAAACCTAACCCTAAAAATATCACTTAATATAAACCTAGACCTGACATTAGTCCTAGCCCTAATTCTTGCCCTAAACCTAACACAAAACATAGCCTAATCCTTGAAACTAGCCTTAATCCTAAATCTATCATAACCCTAGTGCTAACCCTAAAGCTAATAATAAAACTAGCCCTAACCCTAACCATAGCACTAAAACAAAACCGAGCAATAGGCCTAACACAAACCTTAACTTAAAGCAAACCCTAGCCCTAAACCTAGATTTAAACCTAGCCCTAATTTGAGTCCTAATCAAAACCTTAAAAATAACCCTGAACCTGAATTATATTCTAACACTCATGATAGCTCTAAACACCACCCTAAACTTAAACTGAACCCTAACAGTTACTCTAGCCATAATTCGAGTCCTAACCCTAATCCTAAAAATACTCCTGACATTACTGATATCCTAACACTACCCCTAGCTATAAATACCACCTAATCTTAATCCTAACCCTAACACTTGACATATCCCTACCTCTAACCCTAATTGTAACCCTAGTTCTTATATTAGCCATTAGCCTAAACCTAGCCTTAAACCTCACACAGAAACTAGTCCTAATCTGAGCCCTAAACCTAGCTTTAATCCTAACCATAAACCAAACCCTAGCCCTAAACCTATGCTTTACCCTGACTAAAACCTTAATCCTAATGGTAACTCTAGACCTATCCCTAATCCTTAGGCTAACCAAATCCTAACCCTATTAATAGTTCTAACCCTAGATCTCATTCTAGCTCTAATGGTATCCCAAACCCTAACCCTAACCCTGACCCTTATTCTGACCACAACATAAACCCTAGGGCTAAACCTGACCCTAACCCTAAACAAAATCCTAACACTAGCCCTACTTGTAACATTATGCCTAAAACTTACCCTACCACTAGCTCTAGACCTAAACCTAATCCTAATTCTAGCCTGAACTCTAGTTTTAGAACTAAACAAAATCCTAGCCCTAGCCCTAATTAAAACCTTTACCTAACCCAAACACTAACTCAACCCCTAGACCTAAACCTAGTCCTAATTCTGGCTGTAACCCTAACTTTAACTCTAACCCAAACACTGACCCTGCCTTTAACACTAAACCTACCTCTAAACCTGAAACTAACCAAAACCTAATTCTAGACCTAGCCGTAAACCTAACCTTAAAAATAGCCCTAATCATAACCCTAGATTTTATATTACCCATAGCCCTAACCCTAGGCCTAAACATAACACTAAACATAGAGCTAATTTTAGGCCTAAACCTAGACCTAAGCATAACCCTAGCCCTAACACTAGCTCTATACATAACCCTAGCCCTTGCCTTAGTCCTAAGATAGCTCAAAGCCTAACCTTTACCCTAAACATAAACCTAGACCTATCCCAAACTCTTACCCTAACCCTATCCCAAATCCTAAACTTAACCTAGCCCTAAACCTAGCTCTAAACCTACCCATTACCCTAACCCTAAACCTAAACTTATTGACAATCCTCACCCTAACCCTAATGTTAACCCTAACTGGAAAACTAACCAGAGACATAACCCTAAAATTAACATTAAGCATAGCCCTAACTTTAGATCAAACCATAAACCTAACCATAAACCTAAACATAACCATAGCTCTAATCCTAAACCTATCACTAATTCTAACTCAAAACCAAATCTAAACCTAAACTAAACCTATCCATTACCTTAACCCTAACCCTAACATTAATGATAATCCTACCCCTAACTCTAACCCTAATCTTAAACTTACCGTAATCCTATCCCTAGACCTAACCCTAAAACTAGCCGTAACCCTAGCTCAACACCTAAACTTTATGCTAAACAATACTCTAAACCTAACACTAATCCTAGTTCTAACACTAACTCTAACCCTAAATCAAGGCATAGTCCTAACCATAACTCTAGTTCTAATCTAAGCTCTAACCCTATCAATTACCATAACCATAACCCTTACACTAATACTAACCACAAGCCTAAACTAACCCTATCACCAACGCTAACCATATCAATTATCTTAAACCAAACCTGAACCTTAAAACAAACCCTAACTATACCCTAAAGCTAACCATAAAGCTAATTTGAGCCGTAACCCTAAATCCTTACCTAAGCCAAATCCTTATCCTAATAATTCCCCGAGGTCTAAACCTGACCCTTACCCTAAATCTATCCCTTATACTAGATGTAGCCATAAGCCTAACCCTAAAACTATCTTTAACCATAACCCTAGACCTGATATTAGACTCAGCACTAATCCTATCCCTTAATATAAAACAAACACTAGTCCTCATCCTAGACCTAAACCTTGCCTTAATCATAACCCTAACCCCAACTGGAACCCTAATCCTAACTTTAACCCTCATCTTATGTCTAAACCTAGCTATAACTCCATTCTTTATCCTAAACTTAAACCTAACCCTATCCTGATAGCTAGGCCTAAGCTGAACACTAACCATAGCCCTAATCCTAGCCCTAATTTAACCCTATCCCAAACCCTAACTCTAATTTTAGCCCTATCACTAACTCTAACTATCACACTAGCCCTATCCCTGGTTCTAACCCTATCTCTTACCATAACTCTAACCCTGGCACTAACCCATGCCCTATCATTTATCCTGGCCTAATCCTAGATCTAAATCTAACTATAAATATAACCCTAACCCGAAGTCTAAGCCTAAAAGTAACAGTAGCCCTAACCCTAATACTAATTGTAAAACTAGCCCTAACCGTAGGACTAAAACAAAACCGAGCAATAGACCTAACTATAAACCTTAACTTAAACCAAACCCAAAACTACTATAAGAACTAATCCTAGCCCTAATTGAGTCCTAACCATAACCTTAAAACTAACACTTACCCTGATTCATATCCTAACATTCACCCTAGCTCTAAACATGACACTAACCTTAAACTAAACCCTAACAGTAAACCTAGCTCTACTTCGAGTCCTAACTCAAACCCTAAAGCTAACCTGAACCTGACTCTTATCCTAAAAATAACTCTATCTCTAAATATCAGCCTAACCATAAATCTAACACTAACACTAGAACTCCCCCTAACCCTAACTCTAAAGCTAACCCTAATTGTAACCCTGGTTCTTACTTTACCTGTTTCCCTAACCATAGCCATAACACTACCACAAAAGTAGCCCTAATTGGATCCCTAAACCTAGCTTTAATCCTAAACCTACAACTATCCCTACCCCTAACACTTGGTTTAACATTATCTCTAAACCTAAGAAAAACCCTAACACTAATGGTAACCCTAGACCTATCCCTAATCCTCAGGATAATGAAAACTCTTGCCATATTAATAGTCCTAACCCTAGCCCTCATTCTAGCTTGAACCTTATCCCAAACCTTAACCATAACAGAGACCCTTATTCTGACCATAACACTAACCTAGTTCTAAAACTGATTCTAAAGCTAGACCAAACCATAACACTAGCCATACTAGTAAACTTACACCTAAAGCAGACCCCATCACTAGCTCTAGGCCTAAACCTAATCCTAAATCTAGCCTTAACTCTAGCTCTAGACCTAAACAAAAACCTAGCCTTAGCCCTAACAATAACCCTTAACTTAATGCAATGACTAACCCTCCCCTAGACATAAACCTAGTCCCAATTCTGGATTTAACCTTAACTCTAACTCTAAACTGAACACTGACCCCACCTCTAACAATAAATCTATCTCTAAACCTGACCCTAACCAAAAACCTAAACCTAACACTAGACATAGCCATAACCCTAACCCTACAACTAGCCCTAATCATAATCCTAGCTCTTAAATTACCCATAGCTCTAACTCTAGTCCTTAATCTAACAAAACCTAGAGTGAATTCTAGGCCTAAATCTAGCCCTCAGCTTAAAACCAACCCTAACCTTAGCCCTAACCCTAACCCTAAACCTAACCCTAGGCTTTGTCTCAAACTTTACTCAAAGCCTAACCCTACCATAAATATAAACTTAGACCTATACCTTACTCTAAACCTAACCCTAGCCCTAACCCTAAACTTAACCCTAGCCCTAAACCTAGATCTAAACATACACCTTACCTAATTCTATACCTAACTGTATTGATAACCCTAGACTTAACCCTAAATGTAACCCTAACTCTAACCCGAAAACTAACAATAGACCTAACCCTAAAAGTAACACTCACCATAGCCCTAACCCTAGCTCAAAACCTAACCCATACCATAAACCTAAACTTATCCATAGCCTTAACATTAATCTTAAAACTAAATCTAATCCTAAACCTAAACCTACATCTAACCATATCCATTACCCTAACCCTTATCCTAACCGTAATATTAACCCTAGCTCTAAACTTAACTCTAACCCTAAACCTACCATAATACTGTCCCTAGACCTAAGGCTGAACCTAATCTTCGATCTAGCCCTAGCACTAACAATAACTCAAACCCTAGCCATTACCCTAAACATACACTAGCCCAAAACCTAACCCCAACCCTAGCCCTAATCCTAACGGTAACCATACCCCAAACTCTAGCTCTAACTCTAAACATTACCCTAATCATAACCCTAAACCTAATGATAAACTTAGCCCTAACCATAAACTTAACTCTAACTCTATCCCTAGCCCTGATTCTAACCTAAAGCCTCAACCTATCCCTAACACTTACTCAATCCCTGACCCTTATCTTTAACCTAACCAAAAGATAATGATAAGCCTAACACTAACCCTAACCCTAACCATAGCCCTAATCCTAAACTTAAAACTAGACTTAACCTTAGCTCTACCACCATCAATTACCCTGACCCTAACCATAAACCTCATGATAACCTTAGCCCTAACCCTAAACCTAATCTAACTCTAAATGTAAACCTAACCCTAGACCTAACCATAAATCTAAACCTTGCCATAGTCCTAACCCTAGCTCAAACTCTAAAAATTATGCTAAATTTGACACTAACTCTAGTCCTAAATCTAAACGTAACCCTAACACACCTAACCCGACATCTGAACCTGTCCATTACCTTAACCCTAAGGATAACCATAATCATAACCCTAACCCTAATCCTAAGCCTAACCATATCCTTAGCACTAACCATAGCTCAAACCTTAACCCATAACCTAAACCTAATGCTAGCCTTAATCCTAACCCTAACCCTAAATCTAGCCTTAATCCTAAACATAAACCTAGCCCTAACCCTAGCTCTAACCGCTTCCATTATCCTAATGATAGCCATAAACCTAATGCTGACCCTAGGCCTAAACCTAACCCTATCCATTACCCTAAAACTATTTTGAGCCCTAAACCTAATCTGAGGCCTAAACCTACCCTTATCCATTATCTTAATTCTAAATCAAACCTAATGTTAATTTGAGCCATAACCCTAAACCTCAACCTAATCCAAACCCAAAAACTGAGTGTGACTATTATAATACCCCTAGCTCTCAACCTGAAACTCACCCTAAACCTAACTCTGACACTAAACCTAGCTATAAATCTTACCCCAAAACTATTCCTAACCATAATCCTAGATCTGATGTTAGCTCTAGCTCTAATTCTTGCCATAACCCTAACACAAACACTAGTCCTCATCCTAGCCATAAAACTAGCCTTGATCCTAACCCAAACCCTAACTCTAGCCCTATCCTTATTTTATCCCTCGCCCTAGTTCTGAACCTTGCTATAACCCCATCCCTTCCCCCAAATCTAACCCTAACTCTAACTCTAGACATAACCCATACACTACTCCTAGACCTGATCCTAGCCCTAATTTAGCCCTAACCCTACCACTAGCACTAAGACTAATTCTAACTCTCATCGTAGCCCTTTCCTAGATCTAACCCTATTCCATACCATAACCCTAACACTTGCCCTAACCTTAGCCCTAATATTAGCCCTAGCCCTAACCTTAGAACTAACCATTACTCTGAGTCCAACCTTAACCCTAAGCCTAAAACTCACACTAACACTAGCCCTAACACTAACACTAATCCTAAAACTAGCCCTAATCTAGTTCAAGCCCTAAAACAAAACCGAGCCTTAGCCCTAACACTTACCCTTAACCTAAACCAAAACCTAACCCTCCACCTATCCCTAACATGAGCCCCAATTCCAGTCCTAACTTAACCCTAAAACTAACCTTGAGCCTGACTCTGACCTTACAGTAACCCTAGCTCTAACATCACCCTAAAAGTATACCTAACCCTAAAACTAGAACTAGCCCTAACATTAACCCTAAAAGTAGCCCTAATCATAACTCTATTTCTTACATTAGCCTTAACCCTAATCCTAGCCCTAACCTAACACAAAAACTAGCCCTAAACTGAGCACTACACCTAGTTTTACCCCTAACCCTAACCCTAATAGTTACCCTAAACCTAACCCTAACCCTAAACCTAACCCGACATAATCCTAACCATAAAACTAGCCCTAACTCTAGCTCTAATCCTATTCATTACCCTAAACATAACCCTAATCCTAATGCTTGCCGCAGTCTGGCTGGGCACAATTAGGAGCCACTTGTCAAAAGAAACTAACTTTATTTTTAGAACTACAAATGCCAAACAAAACAGCTCCTCAGGAAAAAACCCTCAGAGCCCAACTGCCACCACCGGCTCCCCACAAGCCTCTCTACCATTGTAATTGGATCTTACCCGTCATTGACTACCGGTCCAGTATACAGCCACACCTGTGGAGAGGTCTTTGTCATGACAAGCAGAAGGGAGGAAGATGCACCAAGCTAATTGATGGCTCTTGTTGGAAAAATTGTACCACCGATGACATCATCAGCAAAAATACCCCAACACTACCACAAGTCACTGCACCAACAGATAGTTCACAATGCATACAAGTGAGTTCACAATGCATACAAGTGACACATAGTTTAGGCAAGTTCTGCAAGCAGTTCAGTGATGGCTATTGCAGAAACTGTAGATTAGTTTTATCTTTGTCTTCACCAGCACTGGGATGAAGATAGGAATTCTGGCTATAATGGCTAAAGAAAAAATTATACAAGCAGTACAGTGATGGCTATTGCAGAAACTGTAGATTAGTCTTATCTTTGTCTTCACCGGCACTGGGATGAAGATAGGAATTCTAGCAATAATGGCTAAAGAAAAAAATATGTAACATTCCAGAAGGCACTAAAAGAAAACAATTTTCTTAACAATTTACATTATCTTGAAGAGAATTATTAAATATAATGAAAAGGAAAGGTGAAAGTAAACAAACAGATCTGTTAACCTTCTTTTTTGTTTACATATTAAAACAATTCTTAACAGTTATTTACCCAATTTAAATTAAACCATTTAAATCACGTGAATAAAAAAAAATATTTGGATCCATTTTTTCATGAGCGCTCATCATATATGATATATGGACATACGTACATTCAAACATATAACACAAAACACAAGTGTGCACACATAATATAATACAACACATAACATAATAGTAAAGGCCTTATAACTTTTTACAGGTGAAATCTCCATTGCAATGTTTAAAAACTCTATAGTCAAAAAAAAAAAAAAAGAACTGATCAGCAAAACATTAACCTAGGTCTGTATGAGCTCAAAAAAACAAAATAGAACTTCATGATATGGGAAAGGGCAATAATAAAATAGATATTGAAAAAAGCATCCTGGTTCTGTCACAGATGTAAGGATAGCCAAATTGGAGTTTTGGATATCAGCTGTTATGGATTTGAGCCAAATCATCTTCTTTTTGGTCTGTAGAAATCGCTTTAGTTAATCTCTCTGGAATCCAAATCAGCTGCTGTTCTCCCTGTGGAAATACACAAACAGGCCCCCGACTCCAGACAATCACTGGGTCAGGACTTTAGTTAATCTCTCCGGAATCCAAATCGGCTGCTGTTCTTCCTGTGGAAACACACAAACAGACCCCCGACTCCAGACAATTACTGGGTCAGGACCTTTCCATTGTCCTGTTAGAATATCTTTCCAAAGTACCTTGGGCTTATGTACATTTTTTGGACACATATGCCTTTCTGCAGCACTAAGTCCTGATGAATCCAAATTTAAAAAGTTTAGAGTAAAAAGGGTTATTTTAAGTTTATCTTTGGGGAATATATACCCCTTCCCAATTCCGTCTTTTTGCTTTAATAAGTACATTTTAATAGTTTGATGAGCTCTTTCAACTATGCCTTGTCCCTGTGGATTGTATGGGATTCCTGTTGTATGAGTAATGCCAAATGATGAGCAAAATTGTTTAAAAGAGGTAGAAGTATAACCAGGGGCATTATCTGTTTTTAACTGTTTTGGAATGCCCACAGTGGCAAAATTTTGTAAGCAATGAGCTATAACATCTTTAGTTTTTTCTCCAGCATGAAGGGAGCCCATCAAAAATCCAGAAGAAGTATCAACTGTAACATGCAAATATTTTAACTTTCCAAATTCTGGCAAGTGTGTGACGTCCATCTGCCAAATATGGTTAGGTATCAATCCTCTAGGATTAACTCCAAGATTAACTTGTGGTAAAAAGGTCACACAATTTTGACATTGTTTTATTATTTGTCTAGCTTGTTCCTTAGTTATTTTAAAACGCTTTTGTAAAGTATTAGCATTGACATGGAACCTTTTATGAAAATTTATAGCTTCTTCTAGTGTAGAGAAAATATGTATGTCATGTGTAGTTTTATCTGCTAAATCATTGCCCAAACTAAGGGCTCCAGGCAACCCTGTATGTGCCCTGATATGTCCTATAAAGAATGGATCTTTTCTGTCCCAGATTAAACTTTGTATAGTGGAAAACAAAGAGAAAACAGTAGAAGAAGGGGAAATCCTACCAGCATCTTCAAGGGATATTATAGCATTAACTATATACTGACTATCAGAAAATAAATTAAATACAGAATCTTTAAACATCACAAAAGCTTGTAATACTGCATTAAGCTCTACCTTTTGAGCTGATTGTTTGGGTACTAAAAATGTAAAAGTTTGATCAGGTGTAACTATTGCTGCTGTACCATTATTTGACCCATCAGTGAATATATTTGGAGCATTCATGATAGGTGTTTTTCTTGTCATTTTTGGAAAAATTACAGGATGCAATGACCAAAAAGACAATAAAGGATTAGATGGTAAGTGGTTATCAAATGAAACATTAGATTTGCACATGATTATTGCCCAAGTATTTAACTCATTAGCTAATTCATCAATTTGATTCATAGTATATGGAGTAATAATTTTATTGGGAGAAATTCCAAATACTCCCTTTGCTGTTTTTATTCCTTTGAGTATTAATTGTCCTACAGCCTCAGGATACCTAGTAAGAATAGTGTTAGGAGAATAAGATAAATGTATCCATAATAATGGACCTTCTTGCCAAAATACTCCTGTAGGAATATTTTTTGTTGGTAGTACAATAAATAATAAAGGCAAACTTATATCAATTCTATCCAAATGCATATTTTCCATATATGTTTCAATGATTTTTAATGCCTTTCTTGCTTCAGGCGTTAACATTCGGGGTGAATTTGGATCTGATGGACCTTTTAGGATATCAAATAAAGGTCCTAATTCTCCTGTTGGAATACCTAGATAAGGCCTTATCCAATTTATGTCTCCTAATAACTTTTGAAAGTCATTAAGTGATTTAAGTTGATCTACTCGTATTTGAATTTTTGGTGGACGGATCATGGTTGAGGATAATAGAACTCCTAAATAATTAATTGGAAAATTTAATTGTACTTTATCTATTGCTATCTCTAGATTATAATTTTTTAATAAATTTGTAAGTGTGGCATAACATTCTAGCAATGTGTTTTTATCTTTGTGTGCTAATAATACATCATCCATATAGTGAAATATTTGTAGTTCAGGATTTTGATTTCTAAGTGGCTGGATTACTTTGTTAACATAAATTTGACACATAGTTGGGCTGTTAGCCATCCCTTGAGGGAGTACTTTCCATTCATATCTCTGATCAGGACCTTCATGATTTAGTGCAGGGATAGTAAATGCAAAACGTGGACTATCCTCAGGATGAATGGGAATTGAAAAAAAACAATCTTTAATATCTATAACTAAAACATACCAAGTTTTTGGCAAAGCAGACAATTGAGGAATCCCCGATTGAGCAGGTCCCATAATGACCATTTCATTATTAATGGCTCTTAAATCTTGCAATAATCTCCATTTACCAGATTTCTTTTTGATGACAAAAATGGGAGTATTATGGGGAGATACAGAAGGTTGTATATGTCCTTCCGCTAATTGTTGTTTGACCAGATCATGGGCTACTTGTATCTTTTCTTTAGTCAAGGGCCACTGAGGAACCCATACTGGTCTTTCTGATTTCCATGTAATTTTTATTGTCTCAGTGGCCCTTTGTGAAAATCCAACCCATGTCTGTCTGTTCCTTGATCTATTTGTATTGGTGCTGCTATACCTTGTTCTTGTTTTTCTAATCTTTTTCCTTTCCTAAAACCTTGTCTAGCCATAATAGTGGGTGCATTTTGATTGATATTATTTGTTAATGTCAAACCTAATTGATCTAAGACATCTCGTCCCCATAAATTTACGGGAAGACGATCCAATACATATGGCTGTATAGTTCCTTCACATCCTTCAGGATCCTTCCAATCTAATACCATTGCGCTTCTATCGGGATTAGTCGCCACTCCTAGGCCTCGAAGCGTTTGAGTGGCTTGTTGTAATGGCCAATGTTTTGGCCATTCTTGACGAGAGATGATGCTAAGGTCTGCACCTGTATCCAGTAGCCCATTAAATTCATGTCCTTGAATATTTAGTTTTAGCATGGGGCGAGAATCTAAATTTAAAGAAAGCATAGCCCAATCTACACCTGTGGAGCCTAATCCCTTGGAACCTCTTTCTACAGCATGACTGGAAAATTTATCATGTAGGCTTGGTATTATTAGTAACTGTGCTATTCTATCTCCTGGTGAAATTATTGATATACCCTTTGGAGAACTGGCTATAATTTTTATTTCACCTTCATAATCGGGATCAATTACCCCAGGACTTATTAAAAGTCCTTTTAGAGTAGAAGAGCTGCGTCCCAATAATAAGCCTACTGTTCCTTTGGGAAGAGGTCCTTTTACCCCTGTGGGAATGATTTGAACTCCCATCTCTGGAGTTAGTACTGCTCTGGCGGAGGCGCAGATGTCCAACCCTGCGCTCCCTCTGGTTTGTCTGATGAGGGATCTGATGGACAATGTGTCCTGGTCACTACCCTGATGGGGTTGCTGGGTTCCTCCAGTGCTCCGTATATTTGTGGTTTGGGGCCCCGGAGCATTGGGGCCCCCTGTCCATTTTTTGGCAACGGAGCCCGATGCCTTTGTCCACGATATTGTGGATAAACACCTTGTCCTTGTTCATTTTTTGATAATGGAGTACCCTCTATGGTGGTTTGAGAACGGCATTCATTAGCCCAATATAATGGAGTACCCTCTATGGTGGTTTGAGAACGGCATTCATTAGCCCAATGTCTCCCTCTACGGCATCGTGGGCAAATACCGGGTATTCTACTCCTTTGATACCTAGTTTTGTTAAACCCTCCTCCTATGGGGCAATTCCTTTTAAAATGTCCTGTTTGTTGACAATTGTAGCATGTTCTTGGCCTGGTATATAAAGCCTGTTTTACTGCAGCTGCCACAATTTGCCCTTGTTCATTAATGTCTCTGGCATCTAAAGCCTGTTTTACTGCAGCTGCCATGACTTGCTCTTGTTCATTAATGTCTCTACATAATTTAATATATGTGTTTAAATCTTCCTGTTTCCATGGTCTAATGATATCTCTGCACCAACGATTCGCTTGGTCATAAGCCAGTTGTTTTATTAATGGCATTGCTTGTTCTGTATTCCCAAAAACTCTGGTAGCTGTTTGAATAAGCCTATCTACAAATTCAGCATAAGGCTCATTGGCTCCTTGTATTATCTTAGATAATTGACCTTGTAAACCTCCATGTCCTTGTAAAGTCTTCCATGCCTTAACTGCATCTACAGCAATTTGTGAGTATACGCCAGGATCATATGCAATTTGTTGCTGCCGATCCTCATAAGGTCCCTTTCCTAACAACATATCTAGATTTCTCTGAGAATAACCAGCTGCTGCATTTCGCCTAGCCGTCTCCTTGCAAAATTCCTCATTGGCAACCTTCCATAACAGGTATTGTCCTCCATTTAGCACAGCTTTACACATATTAGCCCAATCTGCTGGCGTCATGCTTAAGTTGGTAATGGATTCGACTAAGCTTACAGTGAAGGGTGCTTGAGGACCATAGGTTGTTACAGCCTCTTTTAGCTCCTTCACTGTTTTGAAATTTAAACCCTGGTAAATTCGCTGCCCTCCTACCTCAAATACAGGGCATACTTGAGATCCTGTCTCAGGATCCCAACTATCAACTGCGGGGGTTGGGAGTCTCCTAGCATATGGAGGTGGTGCTGTTGATATGTCCTCTGGTGATAGAATGCTGTTAGTAGCAGTCTCCTGTAGAGGTGGTGCTGATGGTTGGACACTTACGCTCTCTGATAGAAAGGTGTTATTAGCAGTCTCCTGTTGTAACTTTTCCCCTGATGGCTTTTTCTGCTCTAAACTTCCTTCCTCTGTCTCACTAGCTCGAAAGACCTTCTCTTTTACTTGAATCTTTATGTCTTCTCCTTCCTCTACCTTTGTCTGAACTGAAGGCTTTGGACTAAGTAAACCAGATACGAACGTCCACAATGGCAATGTGCCAACTGGCAGAGTCCCTGGGTTGTTCTTTTCTATTCTTTTTAAATCTTCACCATGATGGTTCCATTGTGATATATCTAACAACTCCTCCTTAAAAAGACATGAGCTATATTTTTGTATTGTATCAACGTATGCCCTGACTGTTCTTGATTTTACTGGGATGCCTCCTTCCTCTAACAATTTACTTAACAGTCTTACGGTTTGTTTTTTACTAATTTCTTTTCCTGTATTTTTACTATAATACAACCCAACAAGATAACACCAAACAAAACTGAGACAGAATGAAATAAAAATGGAACCACACAAAATCATTATATCAGCCTTTCTATCCTCCTGACATGTGCATCCGTCCTTTCTCCCTATCTGTTCCTCAGAAGCAAATAGTTTTTCCTCAGATGTGAGCGGTTTTTCTTCCGTCTCACTCATCTCCAGGGACAGGCAAGTTAAAACAAAAATGAAGCAAAACAAAAGAGGAAACTTAGAATGGCTACCCATCCTCTCACCCTGCCCTCAGGGGCAAGCAGTTTACTTACCCTCAGTCGCTCCCCGTGCGAGCCACCAAATGCCGCAGTCTGGCTGGGCACAATTCAGGAGCCACTTGTCAAAAGAAACTAACTTTATTTTTAGAACTACAAAGGCCAAACAAAACAGCTCCTCAGGAAAAACACCCTCAGAGCCCAACTGCCACCACCGGCTTCCCACAAGCCTCTCACCTCCATACAAACCTCACCACCTCTCACAATCCTCCTGCTCTTGAGGCCAATTGGCTGGATTGCATGGGCCGAGCCAAAAAAGTCCCCCATTGAGCAGCGCTGTGGAGGAGCCAATCAGCTAGATGTTGCTGGGGCTGCTGTGAGCCAATCATCAGCTGGCAGTCTGAAGGGCAGGGAAACAGCCCAATGAACATCACCTCAGAGGAGCCAATCAGCTAGATGCTGCTGGGGCCGCTGTGAGCCAATCATCAGCTGGCAGCTGGAAGTTTGCTGGCAGCTGGAAGTTTGCTGGGGCCCCTTTGGCTGTGGCTCTCAACAATGCTAACCCTAGCCCTAAACTTAACCCTAATCCTAAACATAGACCTGACACTAACCCTAACATTCACCCTAGCCCTAACCAAAGTTGAAACCCTAACACTTACACTAACCTAACCCTAACACTAACCCTAGACCTAACCCTAACCCTAACCCTAGCCCTAATCCTAACTATAAACAGAGCCATAACCTATCCATTACACTAAACATAAGACTAACCCAAACATAGCTCTAAATATAGTTCTAACCCCATCCATTACCCTAACCCTAACTATAAATGTCATGATAACACTAGCCCTAAACCTAAAACTATTCTAATCCTACTGTAAACATAACCCTTGCCCGAACTCTAAACCTACACTAACCCTAACTGTAAACCTAACCCTAGAACTAACCGTAAACCTAACCCTTGCCATAGTCCTAATCCTAGCTCAAACCCTAACAGTTACGCTAAACCTAACACTAACCCTAGTCCTAAACCTAAATCTAACCCTATCCATTTAGGCCTAACCCCAAACCTTTTGCTAATACTATCCTTATCCTTCCCTAAACCTAAAATGAACACTAAACCTAACCCTATCAATTATTCTAACCCCGACTCTAAACCTAACCCTTTTGCTATTTCGAGCCCTAAAACTAAAACAAAACTTAACCCAAACTCTGAACAAGACACTGACTCTAATAACACACATAGCTCTAAACCTTACCCTTACCCTAAACATCAACTTTAAACTATACCTAGCCATAAAACTAACAGTAAGTTATGGTTATCCCTAACCATATCCCTAGACCTGACATTGACACTCTACCTAATTCTTGCCTTAAACCTAACACAAAGCAGAGCCCTCATCCTAGCACTAAACTTAGCCTTAACCCTAACACAAACCATACCCCTGGCCGAAACCCTAATTTCAACCTTCACCCTAGTTCTGAACCTAGGTATAACCACATCTTTCCCCCTAACCCTAACCCTAACACCATCACTAAAACTAAACCTAGCCCTAACTTTAGGCCTAATCCTAACACTAACCATAGCTCTAATCCTAGCCCTTATTTATTGCTAACTGTAACCCTAACTCTAACCTTAGCCCTAAGAGTAACCCTAACTCTAGCGCTAGACCTATTTCTAGTACCAAACTTATCTATTGCCTAACCCTAACACTATCCCTAACCTTAGTCCTAAACCTAGCCATAGTCCTAAACCTAGAACTAACCCTAACTCTAAACCTAAACCTTACCCTAACACTAGCCCTAACCCTAATTCTAATTTGAAAACTATCCATAACCCTAGCCATAGCCCACAAACAAAACTGAGCTATAGCCCTAATCCTAACCTTTAACCTAAACCAAATCTGAATGCTGCACCTAGTTTTAACCCTATCCCTACAACTAATACTGACCCTGACTCTGACCCTAAAACTAACCATATCTCTAAACATCACCCTAACCCTAACCCTAAACCAAACACTAGACCTAGCCCTAATCCCAACCCTAAAACTATATCTAACTGTAAAGCTAGTTCTTACATTAGCCAGAGCCCTAACTCTAACCCAAACCCTAGCTCTAAACATATTCCTTACCCTAAGCCAAACTCTCACCCTAATGCTACCCTAGTTCTAACCCTAACCCTTAGCTTACCCCAAACCCTAACTCAATTACTAGTCCTAACCCTAGCCTAATTCTTTCTCTAAAACTAATACGAAGCCTAAGCCTAACCCTTCCCTTATTCTGACCCTAACACTAACCTTAGGTCAAAGCCTGACCTTAACACTAAACTGAACCCTAACACTAGCCCTACCAGTAAACCTATACATAAAACTAACCCTAACACTAGCACTAGACCTAAACTTAATCCTAAATATATCATAACTCTAGCCCTAGTTCTAAACAAAAACCTAGCCCTAGAACTAAAATAACCATTAACCTAAAGCAAAGTCTAACCCTAGCCCTAGAGTTAAACTTAGTTCTAATTCTGAACCTAACCAAAACCCAATGCTACCCTGAACAATGATGCTTATGCTACCACAAACCGTAGCTCTAAACCTTATCCTAACAGAAACCTTAAACCTAACACTAGACATATGTATAACCCTAACACACACACACACACACACACACAAAAAAAAAACTAGCCATAACCATAACCCTAGGTCTTACATTATCCATAGCCATAACATTAGCCATAAACCTCACACAAAATCTAGCCCTAATACAAGCCCTAAACCTAGACCTAAGCATAACCTTAACCCTAACCCTAGCACAAACCCTAAACCTAATGCTTTCCCTAGATCTAACCCTAGCTCAAACTCCAACTCTTACTCTAAACATAACCATATCTCTAACCCTAACTCTAACCCTATCCCTCATCTTAACTTAAACCATAGCCCAAATCCTAGCTCTAACTTTATCCATTATCTTAAACATAACCTTAAACCTAATGCTAATCCTAGCCCCAAACCTAACCCTATACCTAACTGTAGCCCTGATTCTACTTAGCCCTATCCATAAAACTAACCAAAACCCTAGGCCTAAGACTAACTCTAACTCTCACCCTAGTCCTAGCCCTAGTTCTAACCCTGTTACTGAAACCATAACCCTAGCCCTAATCCTTGCCCTATAGTTAGACCTAGCCCTAATCTTAGATCTAATGCTAAATCCAAATCTAACCCTAAATCAAAGCCTAAACCTAACAATAATATTAGCTCTAACCCTAATGCTAATCTTATAAGTAGCCAAAACCCTAAACCTAGGACTAAAACAAAACTTAGCAACAGCCCTAACACAAGACCTTAACTTAAACCAAACACTAACACTACACCTAGACGTAATCCTAGCCCTAATTTGAGAAAACCCTAACCTTAAAACTTATCCTGACCCTGACTCCTATCCTAACACTGACCCTAGCTCTAAAGACCAGCCTAAACTTAAACCAAACCCTACAAGTAACCCTAGCCCTAAATCAAGTCATAACCCTAACCTTAAAGCAAACCCTGACCTGACTGATATCCTAACAGTCACCCTAGCTCTAAACACAGCCCTCACTTTAAACCGAACAGTAACAAAAGCCCTTATTTGAGTGCTAATCCTAACCCTAAAACTAACCTTGATGCTTTCTCATATCCTAACAATAACCCTAGCTCTAAATATTACCCTAACCTTAAACCTAAATCTAACACTAGACCTACCCCTAACCCTAACCCTAAAACTAACCCTAATTTTAACCCTGACTCTTACATTAACCAATGCCCAAATCTAGCCCTAATCCTAACACAGAAACTAGCCCCAAACCGAGCTCAAAATTTACATTTAACCCTAATTCTAACCCTAACTCTAGCATTAACTCTAGCTCTAAAGTTAGCCTTTTACCTAAGAAAAACTCTAATCCTAATGGTAACCCTAGACCTATCTCTAATTGTTAAGTTAACCACAACTCTAACCCTATTAATAGTCTTAACCCTAGCCCTCATTCTAGCTCTAACCCTATCCCAAAACCTAATGCTACACCCTGACCCTTATTCTGACCCTAACCCTAGGTCTAAAATTGAACCTAACCCTAAAACAAATGTTAACCCTAGCCCTAGACCTAAAGCTAATTGTAAATCTTCCCTTAAATCTACCCCTAGACCTAAACATAAACCTAGCCCTAGCCCTAACAATAATTCTTAACCTAACTCAAACACTAACCTAACCCTAGACCTAAACATAGTTCTAATTCTGGCTGTAACCCTAACACTAACTCTAACCCAACCACCGACCCTGCATTTAGAGTAAACCTGTCTCTAAATCTGACCCTACCCGAAAATCTAAACCTAACACTAGACCTAGCCATAACCCTAACCCTACAACTAGCCCTCAACGTAACCCTAGTTCTTACATTACCCATAGTCCTAACCCTAGGCCTAAACCTAACACAAAACCTACAGCTAATCCTAAGCCTAAATCAAGCCTTAAGCATAACCCTAACCCTAACCCTAGCCCTAAGCCTAACCTAATCCTAGCTCAAAGCCTAAACATTATTCTAAACATAAACCTACACCTATCCCTCAATCTATCTTAGCCCTAAACCTAGCCTTAATCCTAACCCTAAATCTAACTTTATGTTAACCCAAAAATTAACCCTAGCCCTAATTTTAGCCCTAATTTAGTCCTATAACTAACCCTATCCCTAACCCTAGACCTAAGACTAAATCTAACTCCCACCTTAGCCCCATCCCTAGTTCGAACCCTATCCCTTACTGGAACCCTAATCCTAGTCCTAACTCTAGCCCAAACCCTAGCTGTATCATTAGCTCTATCCCTAACCTAGATCTAATTTTAACTCTAAATCAAAACCTAACCCTAAGCCTAACCTTAACTCTAAATATAACACTAGACCTAAAACAAAACCCGGCCATAACCCTTAACCTAAACCAAACCTTAACCCTAACTCTAACCTTATTTCTAATTCTTGTTTTAAGCTGAAAACTAGAACTAACACTAACCATGACTCTGACCATAATACTAACCCTAGTCTAAACATCACCCTAATGCTAACCCTAAACCTAACACTGGACCTACCACTAACCCTAACCCTAAATTTAACCCTAATTGTAACCCTGGTACTTACATTAACTTTACACCTTACCCTAGCACTAAGTTAACCCCAAACCTAGCTCAAATCCAAGCCCTAACCTGAGTTTAAACCCTAAACCCAATCCTAACCCTAGCCCTAATCAAAATCATAACCCTAGCCCTAACCCTATCTTGAACCATATCCATCGCCTTAACCATAACCCTAGGCCTAAACTTAACCCTATCCCTAATCCTAAACCTATGCATTATTCTAAATCAAACCTAAACCCTAAACCTCACCCTATAATTACACTAACATGAACCATAAAGATAATTCAAGCCCTAACTTTAAACCTTAACGTATCTCAAATTTATAATCCAGAACTTGACTCTAATAATACACCTAGCTCTAAACCTGACCCTAACCCTAAACCTAACCCTTACATTACATGTAGCCATAAACCTAACCCTAAAACTATCTTTAAACATAACCCTAGATCTGATATTAGCCCCAGCCCTAATCCTAGCCCTAACACTAAAAGAAACCATAGGCCTCATCCTAGCCCCAAACCTAGCCTTAATCATAACCCTAACACTAATCATAGCCCTAACCCTAATTCTAACCCTCACCCTATCTTAAAACCTAGCTATAATGCCATTCCTTAACCTAAATTTAACCCTATCCCTAACCCTAACGCTAGGCCTAAGGTGAACACTAGTGTTAATTCTAGCCCTAATTTAACCCTATCCCTAACAGTAACCCTAATCTTAACCCTAAGACTAACTCTAACTCTCACACTAGCCGTATCTCTACTTCTAACCCTATCCATTACCATAATCCTAACCCTAGCCATAACCCTAGCCCTAAACCTAGCAATAACCATTGCTTAATCTTTATTCCTAGTCCTAACCCTAGATCTAACAATAACTCTAAATCTAACCCTAACCCTAAGCCTAAGCCTAACATTAACACTAGCCCTAGCCCTAATGCTAATCATAAAAATAGTACTAACCCTAACCTTTGCAGTAAAACAAACCCGAGCAATAGCCCTAACCCTAAACCTTAACTTAAACCAAAGCTTAACACTACACCTAGACCTAACCCTAGCCCTAATTCAAGTCCTAAACTTAACCTTGATACTAACCCTAACTCTGACTCATATCCTAACACTCACCCTAGCTCTAAACACCACCCTAACCCTAAAACAAACCCTTACAGTAACCCTAGCCTTAATTTGAGTCCTAACCCTAAACCTAAAAGTAAACCTGACCCTGACTATTAACCTAACACTAACACAGCTCTAAATTTCACCCTAACTGTAAACCTAATCCTAACACTAGAGGTTTAACCCCTAACCATCACCCTAAAATTAACCCTAAAGACCAAAGTTCTTACATTAGTAATTGTTCTAACCCTAGCCTTAATCCTAATACAAAAACTACCCTAACATTAGCCTTGCTGGTAAACTTATACCTAAAGCTAACCCTAACACTAGCCCTAGACCTAAACCTAATCCTATTCTATCCATAACTCTATGCCTAGACCTAAAGTAAAACCTAGCCTTAGCCCTAATTATAATCCTTACCCTAAGGCCAAAAACTAACCTTTCCCCTAATCTTAACCCTGGTCCTATTACTGGCTTTCACATTAACCATAACCCTAAACTGAACACTGACCCTGATGCCAACACTAACCCTAGCTCTAAACATCACCCTAAGCTAAACCTAACCCTAAAACTATACTTAGGTCTAACAATAACCCTAAAACTAGCCCTATCATAGCAAAGTTCTTACATTTGCTATAGCCCTAATCTATTGCAAAACCTAGCCCCAACCCAAGCCCTACCCTAGTTTTAACCCTAAAGCTAACCATAACCCTAACCTTAGCCCTAATCCTAAGCATAACACTAGCCCTATCACTAGGTCTAAGCCTATCCATTACCCTGACGATAACCCTAACACTTCTGCTAAACCTAGGCCAAACCCTAATCCTATTCTTATCCCTAACCCTATCCATTAACCAACACCTAACCTGAACTCTAAACCTAAAACTATCATTAACCTATCCCTAACCATGAGGTTAACTTGAGCCTTATCCCTAAACATTAATCTAATAAAAACCCTAACACTGACCCTGACACTAATAATACCCATAGTTCTAAACCTGACCCTAACAAGAAACCTGACCCTTACAATAGACCTAGCTATAAACCTAACCCTAAAACTCTTCCTAACTGTAACCCTGGACATGGCATTAACCTTAGCTCTAATCCTAGTCCTAATCCTAACACATACCTTAGCCCACATTCTAGTCATATACCTCACCTTAGTCATAAACCTATCTCTAACCATAACCCTAAATCTAATTATCACCCTAGTCCTAAAATTAGATATATTCCTATCTCTTAATCTAAACCTAACCCTAACCCTACCTCTAACACTAACCCTAGCTTTAAATCTAGGCCTAACCCTAACACTAGCCCTAGTTCTAATTCCAGCCCTAATTTACCCCTATCCCTAAATCATCCCTAACCCTAGCAATAAGTCTAACTCAAACTCTTATGCTACCCTTATACCTAGTTCTAAACCCATCCCTTACCATCACCATAGACCTAGCCCTAAACTTAGCTCTAATCCTAGCCCTAACCTTACCACTAGCTCAAAGCCTAGATCTAACCCTAACTCTAACTCTAACCTTAAACCTAAGCCTAAACCTCACACTAACACTAGCCCTAACACTAAAATTAATCCTAAAACTAGCCCTAACTCTACCCCTAGCCCTAAAAAACAACTGAATCATAACCCAAACCCTAACACTTAACCCAAACCAAAACCTAACCCTACACCTTGTCCTAATCCTATCTCTAATTCTAGTCCTAACCCTTACCTGAAAACAAATATGGTCTCTGATTCTGACCCTAACATTAAACCTAGCTCTAAACATCATCATAACAATAAACTTAACCCTAAGAGTAGACATAGCACTAATCCTGACCCTGTCACTAGCTCTAATCATATTCCTAATTTGTACATTAGATGTAGCCTTAATCCTAGTTCTAACCTAATTCGAAACCTAGCCTTAATCCGAGTCCTAAACCTAGATTTTTTAAAGATACATTTTTTACATTTCAGTGAGCACAACATATTTATTTTATTGGTATATAGTGCTGAGGATCAAACCTAGTGCCCTGTACATGCCAGACAAGCATGCTACTTCTTGAGCCACATCCCCAGCTGCTAAACCTAGATTTAACCCTAAACATAAATCTAACCATAACCCAAATAAAAGCCCTAATCCTATACATAACCCTACCCCTAATCTTAGGACTAAACCTATCCATTACCCTAATGATAACCCATTATGCTAACCCTAGGCCTAACCCTAACCCTATCCATTACACTAAACCACACCTTAATCTTAAACCTAACCCAAACAAAAGCTCTAATCCTATACATAACCCTACCCCTAATCTTAGGTCTAACCCTATCCATTACCTTAATAATAACTCTTATGCTGACACTAGGCCTAACCCTAACCCTATCCATTACACTAAACCACACCTAAACCCTAAACCTAACCCTTTCATTACCTTAACCCTAAACCCCAATGATAATTGAAGCCCTAAACCTAAACCCTAACTTAACTCAAATCCTCACCTTGATCCTGACCCTAAAAATACCCTAGATCTAAAACTGATCCTTAGTATAAACCTAACCCCTACACTGGACCAAGCCATAAACCTAAAACTAAATTGATCCATAACTGTAACCCTAGACCTGACATTAGCCCTAGCCCTAATACTAGTCCTAACCCTAACACAAACATTAGCCCTCATCCTAGCCCTAAACCTAGCTTTAATCCCTAAACTTAAACCCTAGACCTAACCCTAATACTAACCCATGCCTTAGCCCTCAGCCTAGCTATAACCCAATACCTTACCCTAAACGTAATCCCAACTCCAACCCTAACCCAAGGTCTAAACCTAATACTAACACTAGCCCTAATTTAGCCCTATCCCTAACCCTAACCCTAACCCTAGCCCTAAGACTAACTCTAACTCTCATACTAGCCCTATCACTAGTGTTAACCCTATACCTTACCATATTCCTAAACCTAATCCAAACCCTAGTCCTAACCCTTGCCCTATCTTTAGTCCTAGCCCTAACCATATATCAAAACCTAACTCTAAATCTAAGCATAACCCGAAGCCTAAGCCTAACCATTATAAATACATTTTTATTTAGACTCTGTGTCTACAAATGTTGTCTTCAATTATTATTTAAAATATAATCATTAGTTTCATAAAAGGCATACCATTTCTGGTAGTGTATAGAGAACTGAGGGTCATGGGTAGGATGCTATGTTAAGGGGTGAAGGAATGAGGGTATGTGATTAATCTGAATTAGCAACACTGAAGGAGAACTCTAATGAATAGACAGAGGGAATTTATGTAAGAAGGTATGAATTCAAACTCCTTATCTGTATTCATAAAATTACAATATGTATAAATAGTAAAAGTTAAGAGGCTAAAAGTGGGATAGAGGGAGAAAGAAAAAAGAAGAAAAAAATAGTAAATACAGAGAGAAAGAAAATAAGAACAAATAAAGAGGTGGTGAGTGGGTCCTATGTAATTTCTCTATATTATACTATTCTAGTGATTCAGGTCTTAAAGTCCAATTTCATGGAAAGTCCTTGGTTTCACATATGTTGAGGTTGTGAGGACCAGAGGGGAAGAGTAGAGGATGAGAAGAGCAAGAAAAGAAAAGTAAGGAATAAAAGTCACTCAGAACTCTGTTTTCTTTTCTTTCAGTAGGTGAAGTTGTCTATTCCTAGCTTGAGTCTCTGTGCTCTGGGTGGTGGAGGTAGCCAGGGTGAGAGAGCTTGAGCTTCTTCCTGGAACCTCCCTACTCTTAGTCTCTGAATTAGAAACCAGGTGCCTGTACAGTTGCTGTTCTGCATTGATAGCTACACCCCCGAAAACTTGAAAGAAAAATCTTGAATTATCAAATCTGGAGTTGGAAACCGCTTACCTGATAAGCTGCAGAATGGCGCTGGTAGCCACGCCCACTGATAGATAGCAAGTAAGGTTTTGCAAGATGGATTCCATCTATTACCCATGTATGGTGTTTGGTGAAGTGGGTGGTTCTGGAGTGACGTTGTACTGTGTCCAGAGCTCTTTCTGGTGATTCTAAAGCAGTCTCTGTGTTCTGTGCTGCCTTCTGTCTGCGCAGTGAGCGCCCATGCAGCTGAGACTGCTATCTGCGCCCAGAGAAACTGCACAGCTGAGCCTTCCATCTGAGCTGAGAGCACCCATGGGGCCCTAGTTTTCTTCAAATTTCTATGATACTGGGCAGGATTCACCTTTTACTTAGCCTTACTATGCTCCACAGGTTTGGGCCTTCTCGGTTCAATGGTTAACTCTCAGGAACAGTTTGTATTTTAAGGTTTCCCTTCACTACGGCTTATTGATGTGAATGAAATTTGAGCTGGAAATACAATATGGTTGGCAGGAAGGGCTTGAAACTTCACACAATCAGTTCTAAGTGGGCACTCTCGATTTTTTTCTTTTGAAGGTAGGCCAAAAATGAAGCATGCAAAAGCAACTGTATCTGAGAGCACTCAAGAAGAAAACAGAGAAACATGTATGTACTGAAATAAGTCTCCCAACATTTTATCAGATTTCTTTGATACTACAGAGTATTCATCTTTTAGCTTGCTGCACTAGGCTCCCCAAGGTTGGCACTTCTAGGATCAATGGTTCTCTAAACAGGTAATGGTTAGTGTTACAGTTAGAGTTAGGGCTAGTTTTAGAGCTAGTGTTAGGGTTAGAGTTTGTTTTGTTCAAATTTCTTTGATACTGGGAAGATTTATCTTTTCCTATTCTTACTATTTGCCCCAGTTTTGGGCCTTCTTGGTTTAATGGTTCACTGTTTGAAATAGTTTGTTTTTAATGTCTCACTTCATTTTGACCTAAATGGGTAAATGCAAATGAAGCTGGAAATTAGAGGGTTGGTGCTAGCTGGTTGCAACTTCACATTCTCAATCAGTTGTCTGTGGGCACTCTCTGGTTTCTTCCTTGTAAAAGTAGCATTAAGCTGAAGCATGCAAAACAAGTTTATCCAAGAGCACTTTAGGAGAAAACAGGGCAATATGCATGCACTGAAATACGTCCCCCAATTATTTGGTCAGATTTCTTTGATGCTGTGCAGGATTCATCCGTAAGGTTCCCCCTAGTCTGCCTAAGTTTAAAAATTGTTTGATCAAAGGTTCTATTAACAGGTTAGGCTTAGGGTTATGGTTAGAGTTAGGGCAAGTGTGAGAACTAGTTTTAGGGTTAGAGTAAGTTTTTTTCAATTTATTGGATACTGAGCAGCATTTACCTTTTTCCTATTCTTAGTATGTTCCACATGTTTGGGCCTCCTAGTAAAAGGGTTATCTCTCGGGAGTAGTTTTAATTTTCATCTTTCGCCTCATTTTGCCCTATAGGGGTGAATGGAAATGGAGCTGGACTCAAACAGGGTTTGTGCTAGCTGCTAGAAACTTCACACACTCAACCAGTTCTCAGGGCACATTCTCTCTTTTTTTCTTGTGGGAGTAGCCCAAAGCTGAATTAGAAAGAAACAACTTCATCGTGAACACTTTAGGAGCAAGCTTCATTTTTTTTGCATGAATTACTTTGATATTGTACAGGATTCGTCATTTTCCTAGTCTTAGTAGGATCTCCATGTTTAGGTTTTCAAGGTTTGCCAGTTCACTGTCTGGGACAGTTTAAATTTTTAGGTTTCACTTTATTGTGGCCTATAGATGTGAATGAAAATGGAGCTGGAAACCAAACAGAGTTAGTACTAGCTGCTTGAAACTTCACATACTCAATCAGCTCTCTGTGGGCACTCTCTGATTGTTTCTTGTGAAAGTACCATAAACTGAAGCATGAAAAAAATAATTTATCCAAGATCACATTAGGAGAAAACAGGAAAATATGCATGTACTGAAATACCTCCCTCAATTATTTGGTCAGATTTCTTTGATACTGCACAGAATTCATCTGTTAGCTTGCCCCACTGGGATCCTTTATTTGGGGACTACTCTGATTAATGGTTTTCTAAACAAGTTAGGTTAGCTTTAGTATTAGATTAGGGCTAGGGATACAGCTAGTGTTTGTTAGATTTAGTTTTGTTCAAATTTCTTTGATACTGGTCAGGATTCAACTTTTACCTAGGATTATTATATTCTCTAGGTTTGGGCCTCTTGGGTCAAGAGTTTGCTCTCCTGAACAGTTTGTATTTTGAGTTTTCATTTCATTTTGACCTATGTGTGTAAATGGAAATGGAGCTGGAAATCCAACAGAGTTGATGCTAGCTACTTCAAACCTCACACATTGAATCAGTTTTCTATGGGCATTCTCTGGTTTATTTCTTGTAAAAGTAGCCCTAAGCTGAAG
Organism: Spermophilus dauricus; assembly: GCA_002406435.1. Lineage (NCBI taxonomy): Eukaryota > Metazoa > Chordata > Mammalia > Rodentia > Sciuridae > Spermophilus > Spermophilus dauricus. The sequence goes on from KZ295262.1 coordinate 542,526, forward strand.
TATGCAAAGCATCTTTATGTGAGAGCACTTTAGGATTAAACAGGAAAATATACATGCACTGAACTACCTCCCCAATTATTTGGTCAGACTTCTTTGATAGTGTGAAAGATTCATCTGCTTGGCTCCCCAAGTGTGAAACTTCTAAAATCAAAGGGACTCTAAACAGCTTAAGGTTAGTTTTGTTTTCAAATTTCTATGATACTGTGAAGGTTTCATCTTTTTCCTATTTTGAGTATACTCCAAATGTTTGGGCCTCCTCTATAATGGGTTTGCCTTCAGGAACAGTTTCAATTTTCATTTTTCTCTTCTTTTTGCCCTATAGGGGTGAATGGAAATGAAGCTGGTAATCAAACAGGGTTTGGGCTAGCTGCTTGAAATTTCACATTCTCCATCAATTTTCAGTGAGCATAATCTGTTGTTTGCCATGGAAGTAGCCCTAAGATGAAGTAGAAAGTAACAGCTTTATCTCTGAGTGCTTTAGGAGCAAGCACAATACCCATGTACTGAAAGAGCTTCATTTTTTTTTTTTGGTTGGATTAATTTGATACTGTACAGGATTCATCCTTGACCTAGCCTTAGTAGTCTCCCCAAGTTTTGGCCTTAAAGTTTCAATGGTTCAGTGTCAGTAACAGTTTGAATTTTTAGATTTCACTTCATTATGGCCTATAGATGTGAATGCAATGGAGCTAGAAATAAAACAGGCTTGGTGCTAGCTGCATGAAACTTCACACACTCAGTCAGCTTTCTGTGGGCACTCTTTGCTATTTCTTTGTGAAAGTACCTTAAGCTGAAGCATGAAAAACAATTTACCCATGAGCACTTTAAGAAAAAAAATGGAAAATATGCATGAACTTCATATGAACAAATATGAAATACCTCCCCCAATTTTTCATCGAATTTCTTTGATACTGCACAATATTCATCTGTTAAGTAGCACCGCTAGGCTCCCCAAGTTTGGGACTTCTATGATCATAGGTACTCTAAACAGGTTAGAATTAGATTAGGATTGGGTTAGATCTAGTGTTAAACTTAGAGTGAGTTATGTTCAAACTCATTTGATACTTTGCATAGTTCATCTTTTACCTAGCCTTACTATTTTCCCCAGGTTTGGGCCTTATCCCTTCAATGGTTTGCTCTCAGGAACAGTTTGTATTTTAAGGTATAATTCATTTTGACTTATACGGGTAAATGGAAATGTAATTTGAAATCAAACAGAGTTGGTGCTCACTGCTTAAATCTGCACACACTCCATCAGTTCTATGTGGGCACTCTGGTTTCTTCCTTGTGAAAGTTTCCCAAAGCTGAAGCATGCAAAAACATCCCTAACCCTAACCCTAACCCTATCCCTAGTGCCTAAATCCTAGCACAAAATCCTATTCCTAAACCTAAAACTTACACAAACCCTAAAACTTACCCCAGATCACACCATAGCCCTATCCCTAAACCTAACCCTAACTCTAGACTTAATCCAAACCATAACCTAGCCCCAACCCTAGCTCTAAACCTATCTGTTACACTAAACATAACCCTAACCTTAATGGTAACCCTAACCTGATTGCTAAACCTAACTCATCCATTAACCTAAACCTTAACTGAAACCTAAACTAAACCCTATCCATTAATCTAATTCTATACCTAACCCTAATTCTAATTCAAGCCTTAACCCTAAACCTTTAGCTAAATCAAATGCTAAACATGACCCTGACCCTGACCCAAATAATAACCCTAGCCCCAAAGGTGATCTTTAACCTAAACCTAACTCTTACACTACACCTAGCAATAACCTAACCCTAAAATTATTTTTCATGTTAACTCTAGACCTGATATTAGCCCTAGACCTAGTCCTAGCCATAATACTAAAAGAAACCCTAGCGCTTAACCTAGCACTAAACCTAGCCTTAATCCTAAAGTGAAACATAACCCTAGGCCTAATTCTAATTCTAAACCTCACCCTATCCCTAAAGCTAGATATAACCCCATCCATTCCCCTAAAATTAACCTTATCACCAATGCTAACCCTAACTCTAGTCCAACCCCTTTGTCTAACCATAACACTAACCCTAGTCTTAATACTAGCCCTAATGTAGCCCTAACCCTAACACTAACACTAACCCTAAACATAAACCCTAATTTAGCTCTAACCCTAACCCTAAATCTAGCCCTAATCCTAGCTCTAAATTAGCCCTAACTCTAACACTAACCCTAGCCCTAATCTGAGCCCAAATTTCACCCTAACCCTAGCCCTAACCCTAGCCCTAATTTAGCCCTAACTCTAACCCTAATCCTAAAACTACTATTATACCTAACTGTAATTCTAGCCCTAGCCATATCCCTAGTTCTAACTATATTCGTTACCATACCCCTATCCCTCACCCTAAACCTAACCCTAGCCCTAACCCTTGCCCTAGCCCTAACCCTAGATCTAACCCTAACTCAAAATCAAACCATAACCCTATGCCTAAAACTTAACCTAACACTAGCCCTAACCCTGATGCTAATCCATAATCTAGCCATAACTGTAGCCCTAGCCCTAAAACAAAACCCACCTATATACCAAATCCTATCCATACAACTAGTACTAACTTTAGACTTAATTCCAGTTCCAAAACTAACTCTAAAAGTAACCCTGACTCTGACACTAACCCTAAAATAATCTTTGCTCTAAATATAACCCTAACCCTAAGCCTAACGGTAACACTAGACCTAGCCCTAACCCTAACCCCAAAACTAGCACTAATTGCAACACTAGTTCATGCATTACCATAGGCCTAATCCCAACCCTAACCAAACACAAAACCAAGCCCTAATTCGAGCCTTTGCCCTAGCTTTCAACATAACCCTAAACCAAATCATAAACCAGAACATAGCCCTAAACTTTACCCTAACCCTAGCCAGTATTCTAACTATAAACTTAGCCCTGTCACTACCTCTAAACCTATCCATTACCCTAACCATATCCATAACTCATATGGTAACCCTAGGCCTAACCCTAAACTTATCATTAACCCTAACCTATTTCATTAACCTAAACCTAACCTGAACCCTAAACCAAACCCTATCATTACCCTAACTCTAACTCTAATGCTAATTCAAGCCCTAACCCTAAACCTTAACCCAACCTAAATTCTGACTCTGACCCTCCCCATGATAATATACCTAGCTCTAATCCTGACCCTACCCCTAAACCTAACTTTATACTAGACCTAGCCATAAACCTAAACCTAAAACTATCCCTATCCATAATCCTAGACCTGAAATTTATCCTAGCCATAATTCTAGCCCTAAACTTAACACAAAACAAACCCATAACTCTAATCCTAACCCTAGCCATAATCCTATCCATAAACCTAGACCTAAATTTAGCAATAACCCTATCAATTACCCTAAACTTAACCCTAATTATAATGCTAACCCTAGGCCTAAATCTAACCCTATCCCTAACCATAACCATATCCATTATGCTAAATCTAACCTGAACCCTAAACCAAACCCTATCATTGCCCTAACCCAAACCCTAATGCTAATTCGAGCGCTAACCCTAAACTTTAACCTAAATAAAACCCTAAACCTGAACCTAACCCTAATAATACCCCTATCTCTAAATTTGACCCCTACCCAAAACCTAACACTTACACTAAACATAGCCATAAACCTAACCCTAAAGTTATCTCTAACCATAACCCTAGACCTGATATTCACCCTAACACTAATCCTAGCCCTAAATCTAACACAAACCCTAGTCCTCATCCTAGCCTTAAACCTAGCCTTAATCTTAACTCTAATGAACTCCTAGCCCTAACCCTAATTCTAACCTTCACCTTAGCCCTATCCCTAGCTCTAACCCCATTGTTTACATGAAACCTAACCCTAAGCCTAAAACTAACCTTAGGCCTAAACATAACCATAAAGCTAGCCCTATTACTAGCCCTAATTAAGCCCTATACCTAACCAAACACTAAGCTTAGCCGTAAGACTAACTCTCACTCTCACCCTAGCCCTATTTCTAGTTATAACCCTATCCCTTACCATAACCCTAACCCTAGCCATAAATCATGACCTAACAGTAGCCCTATACTTAGCCCTAGACCTAACCATAGAATTAATCCTAAATAAAAATCTAACTTTAACCCTAAGCCTAAACCTAAGCCTAACACTAGCCCTAAACCTAATGCTAAGCCTAAAACTAGCCCTAACCATAGCCCTAGCCCTAAAACAGTACCAGGCCATAGCCCTAACTTTAAGACTTAACCTAAACCGAAACCGAAACCTACTCCTAGCCCTAACCTTAGCCCTAATTTGAGGCCAAACACTAAGGCTAAAACTACTGTGACCTCAAATTTGAGCCTAACACGAATGCTAGCTCTAAAGGTTATACCTAACTCTACCACTAGACCTAGTCCTAACCCTAATCGTATAAATAGCCCAAATCGTAACCCTAGTCCATACATTGGCCATAACTCTAAAACTAACCCTAACTCTAACCAAAACCTAGCCTTAATGCAAGACCAAACCCTAGCTTTAACCCTAAACCTAGACCAAACACTAGCCCTAACCCTAACCCTAAACATAGCCCTAATCCTAGCTCTAATCCTATCCCTTACCCTAAGCTAACCCTAACCCTAATGATAACTCTAGGCCTAACTCTAATCCTTAGCCTGACCCAAACCCTCACCATATTACTAGTCCTATCCCTAGCCCTCATTTTAGCTCTAACCAAAACCCAAACCCTAAACCTAACCCTGACATTTATACTGACCCTAAAGGTAACCGTGTGTCTAAAACTTACCCTAACCATAAACCAAATCCTAACACTAGCACTAGCAATAAACCTATACCTAAACCTAACCCTAACACTAGCCCTAGACCTAAACCTAATCCTAAATCTAGCCATATCTCTAGCCCTAGATCTAAACAAAAACCTAGCTCTAGCACTAATGATAAAACTTAACCTGACACAAACACTAACCCGACCCCTAAACCTACATCTAGTGATAATATTGGGTTTAACCCTAACTCTAACTATAACCCGAACACTGAACCTGACCCTAACACTGACCCTAGCTCTAAATATCACACTAACGATAACCCTAACCCTAATATTTGATCTAGCCATAACACTTACCCCAAAAGTAGCCCTAATCAAAACCCTGGTTTATACATTAGTTGTAGGCCTAACACTAGCCCAAACCTAAACCAAAACCTGGCCCTAATCTGAGTGCTAACCCTAGTTTTAACCCTAACCCTAAAACTATTCCTAATCCACACCCTAACTTTAGATCTCACCCTAGCTTTTAACCTCTCCATTACCTTAAACTAAACCCTAAACCTAATGCTAGCCCTAGTCCTAACTCTAATCCAGAGCCTAACCCAAACCCTAACCCTATTACTCGTCCTAATCCTAACTTTTGTTCTAGCCTTAAACCCTAACATAAACCCAAACCCTAATCCTGACACTTACTCTGACCCAAAAACTAACCGCAGGTATAAACCTGACCCTAACCCGAATCCAAACCCTAACATTGGCCATATCGGTAATCGTATACTTAAACCTTAACCTAACACAAGCCTTAGACTTAAACCTAATCCTAAATCTATCCATATCTCTAGCCCTAGACCTGAACACCAACCTAGTCCTAACCCTAAAAATAACTGTTAACCTAACCCAAACACTAACCCTACCCCTAGACCTAACCCTAGTCCTAATTCTGTCACTAAACCCAACACTACCTCTAACCTGAACAATGGCCCTTACCCTAACATAATTCTAATTCCAAAGCTCACCCTAAACAAAAACCTAATCCTAACACTTGATCTAGCAATAACCCTAACCCTAAGGCTAGCTCTAATCATAACCCTAGCTCTTACATTACCCATGGCCCTAACCCTAGGCCTAAACTAACACAAAACCTAGCCCTAATTTTAGGCCTGAACATAGTCCTTAGTGGAACTCTAAACCTAACCCTAGCCCTAACCCTAACTGTAAGCCTCGTTTTAGACCTAACCCTAGCACTAATCCTAACATTTACCCTTAATATAACCCTAGCCCTGTCCCAAAACCAAACCTAACACTAGCCCTAATCCTAACATTAACCATATCCCTAACCATAGCTCTAATTATATCAACTACCCTAACCCTAGCCCTAATCCTAATGATAACCCTAGCCCTAAACCTAGCTCTAATTCTATCCATTATCGTAACCATAATCCTAACCCTAATGCTAACCCTAAGCTTAACCCTAACCCTATCACAATCCCTAAACCTAACCATTGCCCTAAAACTACCCTGAACCCTAACCCTAAGCCTATTCATTACCCTAACCCTAACTCTAACCCTAATGCTAATTTGAGCCCTAAACCTAAACCTTAACCTAAACCAAACCTTAAGCCAAACACTGAACCTAATAACTCACATAGCTGTAAACTTGACCCTTACTCTAAATCTAACCCTACACTAGACTTAACCATAAACATAAACCGAAACCTATCTCTAACTGTAACCCTATTCCTGACATGAGGCCTAGCCCTAACCCTAACATGAACACTAGCTCTCATCCTAGCCCATAACCTAGCCTTAATCATAACCCTAACCCTAATTCTAATCCTTTCCCTAACCCTAAACCTAGTTATAACCCCATTGCTTACCATAAACCTAACCCATATTCTAACCCTAAAACTAAACCTAGCTCTAACCTTAACACTAGGACTAAGCCTAACACTAACCCTAGCCCTAATCCTAAACCTAACACTAATCCTAGCTTTAATACTAACTATAACTCTCGCCCTAGCCCTAGCCCTAATTCTAACCCTATAACTTACCATAACCTTATTCCTAGCCATAGCCTAAAATAACCCTAGCCCTAACCTTACCCCTTGCCCTAACCATAGATCTAAACCTAACTCTAAATCTAACCCTAATTCTACAATTAACCTAACCCTAACACTAGCCCTAACCTTAATGCTAATCCTAGAACTAGCCCTAAACATAGGTTTAGCCCTAAAACAAAACTGAGCCATAACACTAACCCTAAACTTTTACCTAAACCAAACCCTAACCTTATATCTAGCCCTAAGCCTAGCCCTAATTTCAGTCCTAATCTTAACACTAAATCTACCCTTAAACCTGTCTCTGACAGTACCACTAACTCTACCTCTAAACATCACCCTAAACCTAAATCTTAACCTTACACTAGACCTGGTCTTAACCCTAATTCTAAAATTAGTTCTAATCATAAACCTAGATCATACATTAGCCATAACCTTAAACCTAATGCTAACCAAACCTAGCCCAATTCTGATACCTAACCTTAGCATCCACCCTAACCCTAACCCTAACATAGCCCTAACCCTAATCCGAACCCAAACTCTAACCATAGCTCTAACCTTATACTTTAACTTAACCAAAGCCCAACCCTAATGCTAACCCTAGTCCTAAAACTAATCCTTAGTCTAACCCAAACCCTAACCCTGTTACTAGTCCTAACCTTAGCCCTCATTCTTGTTATAACCATAGCCCAAATTCTAATACTAACCTTGACCCTTATTCTGATCCTGAACCTAAACCAAACCCTAACTCTAGCCCTACCCATAACCCTATATCTAAACCTAACCTTAACACTAGCCCTAGATTAAACCTAATCCTAAATCTAACCATATATTTAACCAAGACATAACAAAAAACTAGCCCTGGTTCTAATGATAACCCTTAACCTAAACTAAACACTAACCTTACTTCTAGACCTAACCAATCCTAATTCTGGCTCTAGCCCCAAACCTAACCCTAATTGAAACACAGACCTTGACACTAGCACTAACCCTAGCTATAAAACTGACCCTAACCGACACCTAAACCTAACACTAGACCTAGCCATAACTGTAAACATAACCCTTACATTAAAACTAGCTCTAAACCTAACACAAAACCTAGCTCTAATCCTAAGCCTAAATATAGCCCAAAGCATTAACCTAACCCTAACCTAACCTTATCCCTTACCTTGCCTCATGCTAAACCTAACCCTCGCCTTAGTCCTTACCCCAGATAAAACGCAAAACCGAACTCTAAAAATAACCCTAGCCATACACTTAAACCTAATGCTTATCCTAGCCCTAATCATAATGTTAACACTAGCCCTAATACTATCTCTAAAATTATCCATTACTCTAAAACGAACCTTAACCCTAATGATAACCCTAGCTCTAATCCTAATTGTAAACCTAATCCTAGACCGAACACTAATCCTAACCCTCATTGTAGCCTTAACCCTAGATAAAACCCTAACCCTTACTCTAACACTAACCCTAGCGCAAACCCTAACACTAACCCTAAACCTAAAACTACCCCTTACTGTAACCTGACATCTAACCCTATCCATTACTTTAACTCAAATGATAATCTTAGCCCTAAACTTAACACTAACCCTAAACCTAAATCTACCACTAAACCAAACCTGACATCTAACCCTGTCCATTAACCTAACTCTAAAGATAACCTTAGCCCTAACCCTAACACTAATCCTAACCTTAACCCTAAATCTAACCCTAGACATAATCTCAAACTTAATCCTCACCCTAGCACTAACCCTAGCTCAAAACCTAACCCAAACCCTCACACTAGCCCTAGTCCTAACCCTAACTCCAGCCCTTATGCTATCCTAAACCCTAGCAGTAACCCTAGCTCTAATGCTATTCATTACCCTAACAATATCCTTAATCCAAATCCTAACCCTAGGACTAACCCTAACCCTATCACTAACACTAATCCCACCAATTACCCTAATCTTAACCTGAATCCTAAACCCAAACCTACCCATAAACCTAAACCTATTTCCTACCCTAACACTAATTTGAGCCTTAACCCTAATATTTAACCTAACACAAACCAGAAACCTTACCCCGACCTTAAAAGTACACTTTACCCTTAGTTTGGTTTAACCCTGAACCTAACATTAGACCTAGCCATGAACCTAACCCCATAACTATCCCTAGCCATAACCCTAAATGTGACATTATCTCTATTCCTAAAACTTCCCTAACCCTACCACAAATCCTAGCCCTCATCCTAACACCAAATCTAGCCTTAATTCTAACACAAACCTAACCCTAGATATAAACCTAATTCTAACAGTTGTCCTAGCCCTAAACTTAGCTATAACCCCATCCCTTCCCCTAAACCTGACCCTAAACGTAATCTTAAACATAGCCCTAACCCTAGGTCTAAACCTAACACCAATCCTAGACATATTCCTAGCCCTAATTCAGTCCTAAACGTAACACTAGCCCTAGCCTTAAGACTAACTCTAACTACTGCCCTAGCTCTATTCCTAGATCTAACACTATCCCTTACCATAACCCAAACACTAGACCTAACCTTAGCCCTAACCCTATCCATAGCCCTAACCATAAAATTAACCTTAACTCTAATGTACCCCTAAGCCTATATTCACCAAATCACTAGCAATAACACTATCATTAATCATAAAACTATCCTTACCTTTAGCCATAGCCCTTAAACATAATGAGCCATAGAACTAACCCTAACCAAATCCTAACCCTATATCTATCCCTAAGCCTACCCCTATTTCGAGTCTATCCCCAACCCTAAAACTAACCCTGACCCTGACTCTGAACCTAACACTAACCCTAGCTCAAAACATCACCCTGAACTTAAACCTAACCATAAAACTGGACTTAGCACTAACTGTAACCCTAAAATTAGCCTTAATCCTAACCTTAGTTCTTACATTAGCTGTGTCCCTAACATGAGCCCTAATGTAACACACAATCTAGCCCTAATGCAAGCCCCAAACTTAGCTTTGACCCTAACTCTAAACCTCAACCAAGTCCTAACCCTTACCCTAAACCTAACCCTAACTTTATTCCTTGCAATAACCCTAAACCTAACACTAAACCTAATACTAACACTAACCATAACCTTAGCCTTAAATCTAGCTCTAACTCAATCAATTACCCTAACCCTAACCAAAATTCTAACCCTAATGCAAACCCTCAGCCTAACCCTAACATATTCACTAACCCTAACCTATCCATTAAACTAAACATAACCCTAACCCTAAACCTAACCAAACACTAAACCTATACGAAACACTAACCCTAAAACTAGCCCTAATTTAATCCTATTTTTACATTAGCCATAGCCCTAAAGCTAACACAAAACCTAGCCTAGCTCTAATCCAAGCTATAACCCTAGCTTTAACCCTAACCCTAAACCTAACCATAGCTATATCCCTAACCCTAACCTTAGCCCTAACACTAGTGCTAACCCTATCCCTTACCTTAAGCCAAACTCTAACCCTAAAGCTACCCTAGTCCTAAACCTAATTCTTAGCCTAACCACAAACCTAACTCTATTACTAGTTCTAACCCTAATCCTCAATCTAGCTCTATCTCTATCCCAAACCCTAATCCTAAACCTGACCTTTATACTGACCCTAACACTAACCATAGGTCTAAACCTGACCCTAACCCCACACGGACCCCTAATATTGGCACTACCTGTAATCCTATAACTAAACCTTACCCTAACACTACACCTAGACCTACACTTAATCTTTTATCTAGTGATAACTCGAGGCCTAGCCCTAATCAAAAACTTAGTCCTAGCCCTAATAATAACCCTTAACCTAACCCAAACACTAACCCTACCGCTTGACCAAACTATAGACCTAACGCTGGCCCTAACAATAAACTTAACCCTACCAAACACTGACCCTTACCCTAACACAAACCCTAGCTCTAAACCTTATCCTAACAAAACAGATAACACTAACACTAGACCTAGCCATATCACAAACCCTGAAACTAGCCACCACCATAGGCCAAAACCTACCTCTAACTCTATCCATTACCCTAATCCTAACCCTAATGTTAACCCTAGCCCTAAACGTTACACTGACTCTAACCCTAATCCTCATCCTTGTCCAAACACTAGCTCAATCCCCAAACCTTAAACTTAACCTAACCCTAACACTAACCCATAGCCTAAACCTAAACCTTAACCCTAGCCCTAATCTTAATCTTAATGCTATCCCTAACCCTAGCTCTAAGATTACATATTACCCTAACCCTAATCTTAATCTTAATGCTATCCCTAACCCTAGCTCTAAGATTACATATTACCCTAATTCTAACACCAACCTTAATAATACCCTAGCCTAACCCTAGCCCTACCTACCCCTTACCCTAACCCTAACCCTAACTCTGATGATAACCATAGACATTACCCTAAATCTACCCTAACTCTAGACATAACCATAAACCTAACCGTTGCCATAGAGGTAACTCCTTCTCAAAACCTAAACATTATGCTAAACCTAACATTAAGCCTATCCCTAAATCTAAACTTAAGCCAAAACCTAACCCTAACACGAAATCAAACCCTATCCAATACCCTAAACCTTATGATAACCCTAGCCCTAATCTTAACACTAACCTTGACCCTACCCGTAACTATACCTTAGACCTAAACCTAAATCTAAACCTTGCCCTAATGCTAACCATAGCTCAAACTCTAAAACATATCCTAAACCTGAACTTAATTCTAACCCTAGGCCTAACCCCATCTCTAGCCATAATACAAACCATAAACCTATGCCTAGGACAGGGTAGAGACGAAGAGATGAAGAAGAAGATTAACATTAAACAGGGATGATAGGCGGGAGGGAAAGGGAGAGTTAAGGGAAATTGTATGAAATTGGAAGGTGAGCCTAAGGGATATACACAATTACATATAAGAGGAAAGGAGGAGTAGGAGAAAAATTATATAAGTGGATGAAACGATTTATAGTAGAGGGGGTGGAGAGAGAGAAGGGGAGGGGAGGGGAGGGAAGGGGAGGGGGGATAGTGGAGAATGGGATAGACAGCAGAATACATCAGTCACTAGAAAGGCAATTTGTAAATCAATGGAAATGTAACTGATGCGACATAACAATCTGTATATGGGGTAAAAATGAGAGTTCATAACCCACTTGAATCAATCTGTGAAATATGGTATATTAAGAACTATGTAATGTTTTGAACAACCAACAATAAAATTAAAAAAAAAAACCTATGCCTAACCCTATCCATTATTCTAAGCACAACCATAACCCTAAGGCTAAACCTAGGCCTAACCCTAACCCTTTTGCTAACTCTAACCCTATCAATTACTGCACACCTAACATGAACCCTAAACCCAAACCTATCATTACCCTAACCAAAACCTAATGCTAATTCAAGCTCTAAACCTAAACCCTAACCTAAACCAAACCTCAAACCTAATTCTTACCCTAATAATACCCCTAGCTCTAAACCTGACCCTTACCATAATCTGAACTCTTACACTAGACCTAGCCATTATTCTAACCCTCAGTTTATCTCTAACGTAAGCCCAGACCTGACACTAGCCCTAGCCCTAATTCTTGCCATAACACTAAAACAAACCCTAGTCCTCATCCTAGCCCTAAACTTAGCCTTATTACTAAACAAAACCATAACACTAGCCCTAACCGAATTCTAACCTCTGACCTATCCATAAAACTAGCTCTATCCCCATGACTTCCCCTAAACCTAACCCTATCCTTAAACCTAAACCTAAGCCTAAAACTAGGCCTAACCCAAATACAAAAGCTAGACCTAATCCTAGCCTGAATTTAGCCTTAAACCTAACATAATTCTAGCCCTAAGATTACATCTAACTCTCGCCTTAGTCGTATTTCTAGTTCTAACCCTATCCCTTACCATAATCTTATCACCGGCCTATACATTAGCCCTAACCCTAACCTTGAACATAAAAACCAAACCCTAAGCCTACACCTAGCCCAAAACCTAGCCTTAATTTGAGTCCTATCCCTAACCCTAAAACAAACCCTGACCCTGACTCTGACCCTAACACTAACCCTACCTCTAAAGATCAATCAAAATATAAACCTAAAACTAACCCTAGACCTAGCCCTAACCCTTACCCTAAAACTAGTTCTAATCATAACCCTAGTTCTTACATTGGCTGTAGCCCTAAACCCAGCCCTAACCTAACCCTAATCGGAGAACAAACCCTACCTTTAACCCTAATCATAACCCTAATTATAGCCCAAAACCTTACTCTAAACCTAACCCTAACACTAACCCTTGACATAACCCCAAACCTAACCCTTAACTTAGCCTTTATCCTAACCATAAACCTAGACTTAACTCCAGCTATAACCCTATCCATTACCCTAATCCTAATCCTAACACTAATGCTAACCCTAGGATAACCCTAAACCTATACATTACCCTAAACCTAATCTGAACCCTAAACCTAATCATATCCATAAAACTAATCCTAACACTAATAATATTAACCCTAAAACTATCTCTGACCATAACCCTAGAAGTGACATTAGCCCTAGCCCTATGAAGCCCTAAACCTAAAACAAACTCTAGCCCTAATTCTAGCCCTAATCTTAGCCTTAATCCAAAACCTAACCCTAACCATAAACCTAACCCTAATTTTAACACTCACCCTAGTTCTAAAGCTATCTATAACATCATACCTAACCATAACCATAACCATAACCCTAGCCATAAACCTAGGTTCAGCCATAATACTAACCCTAGCTCTAATCCTAGCCCTAATTAAGCCCTAATTCTAACCCTAAATTTAACACTAACACTAACACTTACTCTAACTCTAGCCCTATCCCTATCCCTAGTTGTAACCCTATCACTTATGATAACTCAAACCCTAGCCCTAAACTTTGCTGTGGCCCTAAACCTAGATCTAACCCTAACTCTAAATCTAACCCTAACCCTATCCCAAAACCACACCTCAACACTAGCTCTAACCCTAAAGCTAATTTGAAACTAGCTCTAACCCTAGACATAGCACTCAAGCCAAATGGAGCCATAGCACTGACCCTAAACCTTAACCTAAACCAAACCCTAACCCTACACCTAGCCCTAAACCTAGCCCTAATTTGAATCCTAACTCTAAGCCTAGAACTAATACTAACCCTGACTCTGACCTTAACACTAACCCTAGCTCTACACAGTACCCTATCCCTAAACCTAATCCTAACACTAGACCTCAACCTAAACATAACCATAAAACTAGCCCTAATTGTAATGCCAGTTCTTTAATTAGCCATAGCCCTAAACCTAACACAAAACCTAGCCCCAATCCAATGACTAACACTAGTTTTAACCCTAACCCTAACCATGGCCCTAACCTTAACCCTATCCCTAGTCCTACACCTAGCTCCAACCCTATTTCTTACACTTAGTCAAACCCTCACCCTATTGCTATCCTAGTCCTAACCCTAATTCTATGCCTACCACAAAGCCTAACTCTATTACTAGTCTTAAACCTAGCCCTTATTCTAGCTCTAAATTTAATCCAAACCCTAAACCTAATGCTGACCCTTACTCTGACCCTAACTATAAACTTAGGTTTAAACTTGACCCTAACACTTATCCGAAACCTAACACTAGCCCTACTAGTAAGCCTAACCATAAACCTAACACTAACACTATCCCTAGACCTAAACCTAATTCTAAATATAGCCATAAACCTAGCCTTAGCCCTAACAATAATTCTTAACCTAAACCAAACTCTAACTCTACCCCTAGACCTACCCTAGTCCTCATTCTGAACCTAAACATAATCTTAACCTGAACACTGACACTTAACTAACAAAAACCATAACTCTAAACATTATGCTAACCAAAAAACTAACCCTAACACTAGACGAACTCACAATCTAGCCATAACCATAACTCTAGCTCTTACATTACCCATATACCAAAAACTAGCCCTACCTCACACAAAATCTAGCCCTAAATACAGCCCTAAACCGAACCCTAAGCAGAACCCTAACCCTAAACCTAGCCCTAATCATAACCCTAACCCTCATTCTAGCCCTAACCCTAGCTCAAATCCTAAACCTTACCTTAAACACAACCCTAGCCCAAATCCTAAACCCCATCCTAATTCTAGCCCTAACCCTAACTATAACCGTAGCCCAAATGCTAGCTCTAAGTCTATCCATTACACTAACCATAACCCTAAAACTAATGCTAACCCTAGCCCTAAACGTAATCCTAACTCTACCCTAACCCAGACTGTAACCCTAAGCATCACCCTAACCCTAAATTTAGCTCAATCCCTAATCCTTACACTTAAACTAACCCTAACACTAACCCAAGGCCTAACCCTAACCCCAGCCCTAATCCTAACCTTAACTTTAGTCCTAACCCTAGTTCAAATCATACCCAATACCATAACCCTAAACTTAACCCTAGTGATAACTCTAGACCTAAAGCTAAACCTACCCTAACTCCAAACATAAATCTATCCCTAGAAATAACAGTAAACCTAACCCTAAACCTAAATCTAAGCTAGCTCAAACCCTAACTCTAATCCTAAACCTAAACCTAATGCTAACCTCAACCTAGCCCAATTTTTAACCTGACATCTAAACCTATAAACCTAACCCTAATGATAACCCTAGCCCTAACCATAACTCTAACCATGACCATATCCTAGACCAAACCCTAAATTAACCTTAGCCACAGCAAAAATCCTAGCTCAAACCCTAAAACATTCCCTAAACCTAATCCTAAGTGCAACCCTCGCCCTAACCCTGTCCATAACCCTAACTCTAGCTCTAATACTAACCATTATCCTAGCCCTAACCCTAGATCTTAACCTATAAATTACCCTAAAAATATCCATAACCCTAATGCTAACCCTAGGCCTAACCCTAAACCTATCACAAACCCTAACCATATCCATTACCTTAAACCTAACCTGAACCCAAAACTTAACACTATCTATTACCCTAACCCTAATTCTAACAATGTTAATTTGAGCCTTAACCCTAAACCTTAACTTAACCCAAACCCGAAGCCTGACCCTGACCCTAATAATACCCCAGCTCTTAATCTGACCCTTTCTCTAAATGTAACACTTTAATTTGACCTAGCCATAAACCTAACCCTAAAAATATCACTAACTATAAACCTAGACCTGACATTAGTCCTAGCCCTAATTCTTGCCCTAAACCTAACACAAAACCTAGCTCTAATCCTAGCCTTAAATGTAGCCTTAATCCTAAACCTAACCCTAACCTTAGTCCTAACCCTAAAGCTAATCATAAAACTAGCCCTAACCCTAACCATAGCACTAAAACAAAACCGAGCAAAAGGCCTAACACTAACCTTAACTTAAACCAAATCATAGCACTACAGCTAAACTAAACTTAGCCCTAAGTCAAGTCCTAACCATAACCTTAAAAATAACCCTGAACCTGAATTATATTCTAACACTCATCCTAGCTCTAAACAGCACCCTAAACTGAAACTGAACCCTAAAGTAAACCTAGCCCTAATTCGAGTCCTAATCCTAACCCTAAAACTAACCTAGACCTGACTGATATCCTAACACTAACTCTAGCTATAAAATCACCCTAATCTTAAACCAAACACTACCACGTGACCTACAGCTACCCCTAACCCTAATTGTAACCCTAGTCCTTATATTAGCCGTTGCCCTACCTTAAACCTCAAACAAAAACTCCCCCTAATCTGAGCCCTAAACCTAGTTTAACCCTAAACATAAACCTACCCCTAGCCTTAACGGTATGCCTTACCCTGAGGAAACCCTTAATCCTAATGGTAACCCTACACCTATCCCTAATCCTTAAATCCTTAGGCTAAACAAATCCTAAACCTATTAATAGTCCAAACACTAGATCTCTTTCTATCTCTAAGGCTATTCCAAACCCTAACCCTAACTCTGACCCTTATTCTGACCATAACATATACCCTAGGTCTAAATCTGACCCTAACCCTAAACAAAACCCTAACACTAGCCCTACTTGTAACCTTATGCCTAAAACTAAACCTACCACTAGCTCTAGTCCTAAACCTAATTCTAAATCTAGCCTGAACTCTAGCTCTAGACCTAAACAAAATCCTAGCCCTAGCGCTAACCCAAACACTAACTCTATACCTAGACCTAAACCTAGTCCTAATTCTTGCTTTAACCGTAACTTTAACTCTAACCCAAACACTGACCCTGCCTTTAACACTAAACCTCCCTCTAAACCTGAAACTAATCATAACCTAAACCTGATTCTAGACCCATACATAACCCTAACCCTAAAACTAGCCCTAATCATAACCCTAGATCTTACATTACCCATAGCACTAACCTTAGGCCTAAACCTAACACTAAATATAGAGATAATTTTAGGCCTAAACCTAGCCCTAAGCATAACCCTAACCCTAACACTAGCCTCATACCTAACCCTAGCCCTCACCTTAGTCCTAAGATAGCTAAAAGCCTAACCCTTACACTAAACATAAGCCTAGACGTATTCCTAACTCTCACACTATTGATAGCCCAAATCCTAAACTTAACCTAGCCGTAAACCTAGCTCTAAACCTACCCATTACCCTAATTCTAAACCTAAACTTATTGATAGTCCTAGCTCAGATCCTAATGTTATCCCTAACCCTAGCCAGATAACTAACCATAGACATAACCCTAAAATTAAACTCAGCATAGCCCTATCTCTAGATCAAACCATAAACATAACCATAAACCTAAACATAACCATAGCTCTAATCTTAACCGTATCCCTAATTCTAACTCTAAAAACATCTAAACCTAACCTAACCCTATCCGTTAACTTAACCCTAACCCTAATGTTAATGATAACCCTAGCCCTAACTCTAACTCTAAACCTAAAGCTACTGTAATCCTATCCCTAGACCTATCCCTAAACCTAGCGCTAACCGTAGCTCAAAACCTAAACTTTATGCTAAATAACCGTAAACATAACCCTAACCCTCGTTCTAACACTACCTCTAACACTAACTCAAGGCATATTTCTAATCATAACTCTAGTTCTAACAGAAGCTCAAACCCTATAAATTACCCTAACCATAACTCTAAACCTATCCCTAGCCCTTTCACTAACGCTAACCATATCAATTACCCTAAATCAAATCTGAACCTTAAAACAACCCCTAACTATATCCCTAATGCTAACCATAATGATAATTTGAGGCATAAACCTAAATCCTTACCTAACCTAAATCCTAATCCTAATAATTTCCCGAGCTCTAAACCTGACCCTTACCCTAAACCTAACCCTTACACTAGACGTAGCCATAAACCTAACCCTAAAACTATCTTTAACCATAACCCTAGACCTGATATTAACCCTAGCACTAATCCTAGTCCTGAATCTAATACAATCACTTGCCCTCATCCTAGCCCTAAACCTAGCCTTAATCATAACCCTAACCACAGCCCTAGCCCTAACCCTAACTCTATCCCTCATCCTAGGTCTAAACCTAGCTATAACGCCATTCTTTATCCTAAACTTAAACCTAACCCTATCCCTATCACTAGGCCTAAGGTGTACACTAACCCTAGTCCTAATCCTAGCCCTAATTTAACCCTATCCCAAAGCCTAACTCTAATTTTAGCCCTATCACTAACTCTAACTCTCACACTAGCCCTATTCCTAGTTCTAAACCTATCTCTTACCATAACTCTAACCCTGGCCCCAACCCTTGCTGTATCATTAATCCTAGCTAAATCCTAGATCTAACATAAGTATAAATGTAACCCTCACTCTAAGTATAAGCCTAATACTAACACTAGCCCTGACTCTAATACTAATTGTAAAACAAGCCGTAACTCTAACCTTAGGACTAAAACAAAACCGAGCAATAGACCTACACTAAACCTTAACTTAAACCAAACCCTAAACTACTAAAAAAACTAATCCTAGCCATAATTGAGTCCTACCCTAACCTTAGAACTTACCCTGACCCTGACTCATATCCTAACACTCACCCTAGCTCTAAACATGATGCTAACCTTAAACCAAACCCTAACAGTAAACCTAGTCCTAATTTGAGTCCTAACTCAAACACTAAAACTAACCCTGACCCTGACTCCTATCCTAAAAATAACTCTAGCTCTAAATATCAGCCTAATCATAAATCTAACCCTAATACTAGAACTACTCCTAACCCTAACCCCAAAGCTAACCCTAATTGTAACCCTGGTTCTTACATTACCTGTTGCCCTAACCCTAGCCCCAACACTAACACAAAAGCTAGCCCTAATCTGAGACTTACACCTAGCTTTAACCCTAAACCTAACCCTAACCCTACCCCTAACACTTATTCTAACACTATCTCTAACCCTAAGCAAAACCCCAACCCTAATGGTAACCCTAGACCTATCCCTAATCCTCAGCCTAATAAAACCTCTCACCATATTAATAGTCCTAACCGTAGCCCTCATTATAGCTCTAACCCTATCACAAACCTTAACCCTAACTCTGACCCTTATTCTGACCATAACACTAACCTAGGTCTAAACCTGACCTAACACTAGACCAAACCGTAACACTTGCCCTACCAGTAACCTTGTACCTAAACTAGAACTTATTATTAGCAGTAGACCTAAACCTAATCCTAAATCTAAACTTAACTCTAGCTGTAGACCAAAAGAAAAACCTAGCCATAGCCCTAACAATAACACTTAACTTAATGCAAAGACTAACCCTACCCCTAGATATAAACCTAGTCCCAATATTGGCTTTAACCTTAGCTCTACTCTAACCTAAACACTGACCCTGCCTTTAACACTAAACCTATCTCTAAACCTGACCCTAACCAAAAACCTGAACCTAACACTAGACATAGCCATAACCCTAACCCTACAACTAGCCCTAATCATAATCCTAGCTCTTACATTACCCATAGCTCTAACTCTATGCCTTAACCTAACACAAAACCTAGTGCAAATTCAGGGCTTAAATCTAGCACTAAGCATAACCCCAACCCTAACCCTAGCCCTAACCCTAACCCTAAACCTAATCCTAGCCTTAGTCTTAAACCTTACTCAAAGCCTAACCCTTACCATAAATATAAACATAGACCTATACCTTACTCTAAACCCTAACCCTATCCCTAACACTGAACTTAACCCTATCCCTAAACCTAGCTCTAAACCTAAAACTTTCCTTACCTGACACCTAACTGGATTGATAACCCTAGCCTTAATACTAAATGTAACCCTAACCCTAACCCGAAAACAAACAATAGACCTAACCCTAAAAGTAACACTCACCATAGCCCTCACCGTAGCTCAAAACCTAACCCGTACCATAATCCTAAACATAACCCTAGCCTTAACATTAATCCTAAAACTAAATCTAATCCTAAAACTAAACCTAAATCTACATCTAACCATATGCATTGTCCTAACCCTTATCCTAACACTAATGATAACCCCAGCCCTAACCTTAACCCTAACCCTAAACCTACCATAATTCTGTCCCTAGACCTAAGGCTGAACCTAATCCTTGACCTACCCCTATCACCAATACTAGCTCAAACCCTAGCCCTTACACAAAACATAACCCTAGCCCAAAACCTAACCCAAATTGTAGCCCTAATCCTAACCATAACCATAGCTCAAACCCTAGCTCTAATTCTATCCATTACCCTAACCATAACCCTAAAACTAATGCTAAACCTAGCCCTAAACCTAACCCTAACCCTAACCCTAACCCTAACTCTATCCCTAAAGCTCAAACTAGCCCTAACACTTACTCAATCTCTGACCCTTACCCTTAACCTAAACTTAAGAAAATGATAAGCCTAAACTTTACCCTAACTCTAGCCCTAATCCTAAACATAACCCTAGCTCTAACCCTAGCTCTAACCCCTTCCATTACCCTAATGATAACCATAAACCTAATGCTAAACCTAGGCCTTACCATAACCCTATCCATTACCCTAAATCTAAACTGAGCCCTAAACCAAACCTGAAGCCTAAACCTAACCTTATCCATTACCCTAACCCTAACTCAAACCTAGTGCTAATTTGAGTCATAACCCTCAACCTAATGTCAACCATAAACCTCAACATAACCGAAACCCCAAAACTGACTCTGACTATTATAATACCCCTAGCTCTCGACTTGAACCTCACCCTAAACTTAACTTTGAAACTAGACCTAGACATAAATCTTACCCGAAAACTATCCCTAACCTTAACCCTAGACCTGATATTAGCCCTAGCCCTAATTCTTGCCATAACCCTAACACAAACACTAGCCCTCATCCTAGCCCTAAATCTAGCCTTGATCCTAACCCGAACCAGAACTCTAGCCCTATCCCTAATTTTATCCCTCACCCTAGTTCCGAACCTTGCTATAACCCCATCCCTTTCCCAAAATCTAACACTAACTCTAACTCTAGACTTAACCCTTACACTAATCCTAGACCTGATCTTGGCACTAATTTAGCCTTAATCCTACCACTAGTACTAAGACTAACTCTAACTCTTACCCTAGCCCTATTCCTAGATCTAAACCTATGCCTTACCATAGTCTAACAATTGCCTTAACCTTTACCCTAACAGTAGACCTAGCCCCAACTCTAGAACTAACCATAACTCTAAGTCCAACCCTAACCCTAAGCCTAAACCTCACACTAACACTAGCTCTAACACTAACACTAACACTAATCCTAAAACTAGCACTAATCTAGTTCAAGCCCTAAAACAAAAACAAGCCATAGCCCTAACCCTAACACTTAATCTAAACCAAAACCTAACCCTACATCTAGCCCTAA
Source organism: Spermophilus dauricus (assembly GCA_002406435.1). Taxonomy (NCBI): domain Eukaryota; kingdom Metazoa; phylum Chordata; class Mammalia; order Rodentia; family Sciuridae; genus Spermophilus; species Spermophilus dauricus. Next base: position 564,168 of record KZ295262.1, read on the forward strand.
CCTTAGCCCTAATTCCAGTCCTAGCCTAACCCTAAAACTAACCTTGAGCCTGGCTCTGACCTTTAACTAACCCTAGCTCTAACATCACCCTAAATGTATGTGTAAACCTAAAATTAGTACTAGCCCTAACTGTAAACCTAAAAGTAGCCCTAATCATTACTCTAGTTCTTACATTAGCCATAGCCTTAACCTAAAACCAAATCTATCCCTCGTTTTAACCCTAACCCTAACTTTAGCCATAACCATTACCCTAAACATAATCCTAAATCTGGCCCTAAGCCTAAACCTAATCTTAGACTTAATCCTAACCATAATCCTAGCCCTAACTGTAGCTCGAACCCTGTCCATTACCCTAAACATAACCCTAACCCTAATGATAACCCTAGACTTTAATTTAACCCTAACCCAAAACCTAGACCTGACACTAACCCTAACAATCAACCTAGCCCTAACCATAGCTCAAACCCTAACACTTACCCTAATCCTAACCCTAGACCTCAACATAAACCTAGCCCTAATCCTAACCATAAACCTAGACCTAAACATAAGCCTAACCCAAACATCGCTCTAATCATAGCTCTAACACCACCCATTACCCTAACCCTAATTATAAACATCATGATAACACTAGCTGTAACCCTAAAACTACTCTAACCCTAACTCTAAACTTAACCCTAGTCCTAACCCTAAACCTACACTAACCCTACATTTAAACCTAACCGTAAACCTAACATTTGCCATAGTCCTAATCCTAGCACAAACCATAACAGTTATGCTAAACCTAACAATAACCCTAGTCCTAAACCTAAATCTTACCCTATCCATTTTGGCATAAACCCAAACCTATCGCTAATACTAACCTTATCCTTACCTAAACCTAAAATGAACACTTACCTAACCCTATCAATTACTCAAACCCTAACTCTAAACCTAACCCTAATGCTAATTTAAGCCCCCAAAATGAATCAAAACCTAACCCAAACTCTGAGCAAGACACTGACTCTAATAAAACACCTAGCTCTAAACTGACCCTTACCCTAAACATAACCCTTAAACAAGACCTAGCCATAAAAATAACCCTAACAGTATTCCTAACTGTAACCCTAGATCTGACATTAGCACTCTACCTTAATCTTGCCTTAAACCTAACACAAACCCAAGCCCTCATCCTAGTCCTAAACCTAGCCTTAATTCTAACCCGAACCTTAACCCTAGCCCAAACCCTAATTTCAAACCTTGCCCTAGTTCTGAACCTAGGTATAACCACATCCTTTCCCCTATCCCTAACACTAACCCTAACACTACCACTAACACTAACCCCAGCCCTAACTCTAGGCCTAATCCTAACACTAACCATAGCTAAAATTCTAGCCCTAATTTACTGCTAAATGTAACCCTAACTCTAACCCTAGCCCTAACACTAACCCTAGCTCTAGCCCTAGACTTATTTCTAGTACCAACCTTATCTATTGCCTAACCTTAACACTAGCCCTAAATTAGGTTTACCTAGGCATAGTCCTAAACCTAGAACTAACCCTAACTCTAAACCTAAACCTCACCTTAAAACTAGCATAACTCTAATTCTAATTTGAAAACTAGTCCTAATTCTAACCATAGCCCACATACAAAACTGATCTATAGCTCCAATACTAATCCTTACCTTAAAACAAATCTTAAAGTTACACCTAGTCCTAAAGCTATCCCTAAAACTAATACTGACCCTGACTCTGACCCTAAAACTAACTCTACTCTGAACATCACTCTAACCTAAACCTAAAACAAACACTAGACCTAGCCCTAATCCTAACCCTAAAACAATCCCTACCCATAAAGCCAATTATTACATTAGCCCTAACACAAAACCTAGTGCTAACCTGAGCCTCAACCCTAGCTTTAACCCTAACCCTAACCTAACCCTAACACTAACCCAAACTCTAGCTCTAAACCTATTCCTTACCCTAATCCAAACTCTCACCCTAATGCTACCCTAGTTTTAACCCTAATCCTTAGTTTACCCCAAACACTAACTATATTACTAGTCCTAATCCCAGGACTCATTCTATCTAAAACCTAACCCAAAGCCTAAGCCAAACCCTTACCCTTATTCTGACCCTAACATGAACCCTAGGTCAAAGCCTGACCATAACACTAAAACGAACCCTAACACTAGCCCTACCTGTAAACCTATACCTGAACCTAACCATAACACTAGCACTAGACCTAAACTTAATCCTAAATATAGCCATAACTCTAGCCCTAGTCCTAAACAAGAACCTAGCTCTAGCCCTAAAATAACCATTAACCTAACGCAAAGACTTACCCTATCTGTAGACCTAAATCTAGTTCTAATTCTGGCCCTACCAATAAACCCAATAGTAACCCGAACACTGACGCTTACTCTAAAACAAACCCTATCTTTAAACCTTATTCTATCCCAAAATTTAAACCTAACACTAGATATATCTATAACCCCAACCAAAAAAAACTAGCAATAACCCTAACCCTAGCCCTTACATTACCCATAGCCTTAACACTAGCCATAAACCTCACACAAATCTTAGCCCTAATAGAAGCCCTAAACCTAGACCTAAGCATAACCTTAACCCTAATCCTAGCACAAACACTAAACCTAATCCCTGCCCTAGCCTCAACCCTAGCTCAAACTCTAACCTTTACTCTAAACATAACCCTAGCTCTAAACCTAACCCTAACCCTATCCTTAATCCTAAGTGAAACCATAGCCCAATCCTAGATCTAACTTTATCCATTACCTTAAACATAACCCTAATCCTAATTCTAACCCTAGCTCTAACCTTAAACCTAACCCTAACCCTAACTGTAGCCCTAATTGTAGCCCTGATTCTAACCCTAACCCTTGCCCTGGCACTGAACCTAGCTCAAACCCTAACACTTACCCTAAACCGAACCCTAACATTAACTCTAGGAGTAATCCAAATTCTAGCCCTAATCCTAACCTTAACCTAAGCCCTAACACTTGCACTAAACATATTCATTTGGTTAGCTTAAACCAAATGCTAACCCTTGGCCTAACCCTAACCCTAACCGTAACACTATCCCTATATATTACTCTAAACCTAACCTGAACTGTAAACATAACTCTATTCATTACTCTAACCCCAACACTAACCCCGGTGATAATTTGAGCCCTAATCTTAAACCTTAACCCAAACAAAACCCTAATCCATACTCTGACCCTAATAATAACCTATCTATATACCTGAGCCCTACAATAAACCTAATTATTAAACTAGACCTAGCCATAAACCTATCCCTAACACTATCGCAAACCATAACCCTAGACCTGACATTATTCCTAGCCCTAATCTTAGCCCTAACACTAATGCAAACACTAGCCCTCATCCTAGCACTAAACCCAGACTTAATCCAAACCTGAACCCTCACCCTAGCCCTCGCCCTAAATATAATCCTTGCCCTAGAACTGAACCTAGCTATATAACCCCATCCCTTCCCCTAAAACTAACCCTAACCATAGCCCAAACATAGGCCTAACCCTAACACTAATACTAGCACTAATTCTATTTGAACCCTAACCTTAACCCTAACCCTAACCCTAGCCCTGAGACTAACTCTAACTCACACCCTAGCCCTATTTCTATTTATAAACCTTTTCATTACCGTAACCCTCACAATAGACCTAACCTGAGTCTTAACGCTAGCCATAGACCTAACCCTAGACCTAACCATAACTCTAAATCTAATCCTATATTTAAGCCTAAGCCTCATTCTACAACTAGCTCTAACACTATTTCTAATCCTAAAAGTAGCCGTAATCCAAGCCCTAGCCCTAAAATAAAACCGAGCCATTGTTCTAAACCTAAATCTTAACCTAAACCAAACCCTAACTCATAACTAGCTATAACCTGAGCTCTAATTCGAGTCCTAGGCCTAAAACTAACCCTCACTCTGACTCATATCCAAACACAAACCCTAGCTCTAAATGTCACGCTAACACTAAAACTAATGCTAACACTAGACCTAGCCAAAACCCTAACACTAAAACGAACCCTAATCATAACCCTAGTTCTTACATTGGCCTTAGCCAAACCTTAGCCCTAAGTCTAACACAAAAATAGCCCTAATCTGAGCCCTAACACTAGATTTAACCCTAACCCTAACCCTAAAACTATCCCTAAAACTAAACCTAATCCTAGCCCTAACCCTAGATCTAATTCTATCCATTACCCTAAGCCAAACCCTATTGACAATGCTAACTCTAGGCCTAAATTGTAATCATTGGCCAAACCCAAACAATAACCCTATTTCTAGTCCTAACACCATCCCTCACTCTAGATCTAATCCTAACCCAAAACCTGACCCTAACCTTCACCCTATTCCGACCCTAACACTAATTGTAGGTCTAAACCTGACCCTAAACAGAAACCAAAACCTGAAACTGCCCTATCAGTAAACTTATACCTAAACCTAAACCTAAAGTAGCCCCATCCCTAAACCTAATCCTAAATCTAGCTATTACTCTAGCTCTTGACCTAAACAAAAGCTTAGTGCTAGCCCTAACAATAACCCTTAACGTAAACCAAACACTAACCCTACTACTAGACCTAACCCTAGTTCTATTCTGGATTTCACCCTATCCCTAAGTTTAACCTGAACACTGGCCCTAAAACCAACATTAAACCCAGCTCTTAACCTGACCTTAACCCAAAGTCTAAAAATAACACTATACCTAGCCATAACCTAACCCTAAAACTAGCTCTAATCAGAACCCTAGAACTTACATTACACATAGCACTAACCCTAGGCCTAAACCTAAGACAAAACTTAAATAACCTAACCCTAATTGAAGCCTAAACCTACCCTAAAAATAACCCTCACCGTATCCCTAGTCCTAACCCTAACCCTAACCCTCACCTTAGACTAACCTTAGATCAAAGCCTAACCCTTAGCCTAAACATAACCCTATCACTATCCCTTACCATAACCCTAACTGGAGCCCTAATCCTAACCTTAAGCCTAGACCTAACACTAGCTCTAACCCTAGACATTACCCTAACGCTAACCCTAACCCTAATGATAACCCTACCATAACCCTAACTAAACCCTAACCCTAACCATAAACCGAGCCCTAGACCTAAACCGAAACAGAAACCTTGCCATAGCCTTAAACCTAACTCAGACCCTAACTCTTACCCTAAAACCAACAGTAAACCTAGCCCTAATACTAAACTTAAACCTAAACCTAAACTTAACCATAAACTAACCTTACATCTAACCCAATCTATTACTCTAAACCTAATCCTAATCCTAATGAAATCCCTAGCCCTAACCCTAAACCTAACCCTGACCATAACACTAAACCTAACCCTTGTCCTGGACCCAACCGTAGCTCGAAACCTAAATTTATCCTAAATATAACCCTAACCCTAACCCTAAGCTAGGTTTAATAGCCTTAACCCAAAACCTAACCTAACTCAAGCACTAATCCTAACCTATCCCTAATCCGTAACCATAGATCTAACCCTATATATTATCCTTATGATAACCATAATCCTAATGCTAACCCTAGGCATAACCCTAACCCTTTTGCTATCCGTAAAGCTCTCCAAGCCCTAAATCTACCCTCAAACCTAAACAGAACCCAATCAATTACCATAACCCCAAAACTAACCCTAATGCTCATTTGAGACCTATCCCTAAACCTTAACCTAAAACAAAAGCTAACATTGATCCTGACCCTAAAAATAGACCTAGCTCTAAACCTGACTCTTACCCAAAGCCTAACACTTACACTAGGCATAGACAAAAACCTAACCCTAAATATACCCCAAATTTTAACACTAGACCTGACATTATCCCCAGCCCTAATTTTAGACCTAACCCTACAACATACCCTAGCCCTCATCCTAGCCCTTAACCCAGGCTTAATCATAATCCTAACCCTAACCCTAGCCCTAACCCTAATTCTAACGCTAGGCCAAACCCTAACCCTACACTAGCCCTAACCCTAGCTGTAATTTGACAACTAACCCTAACCCTAAACCTATCCATGACCCTGACTCATATCCAAACATGAAACCTAACTCTAAACATCACACTAACTTTAAACCTAACCCTAACACTAGGCCTATCCCTAAATTTAACCCTAAAACTAACCTCAATCGTAACCCTATTTCTTACAATAGCCATAACCATAACACTAGCCCTAAACCTAATACAAAATTAGCCCTAATCCAAGCCCTAACACGAGCTTTAACCCTAAACCTAACTCTAACCCTAGCCTAACCTTAGCTCTAACCCTATCGCTTACCCTAAACCAAACCCTCACCCTAATGATAACTGTATTCTTACCACTAATCCTTAGCCTAAACAAAATGTAACTCTATAACTAGTCCTAACCCTAGCCTTCATTCTCGATCTAACCATAACCCAAACCCTAACCCTATACCTGATCATTATTCTGACCCTAACACTAATCTTACCTCTAAATCTAAACCTAAAACTAAACTGAACCCTAACACTAACCCTACTGGTAACCTTAAACCTAAACCTAACCCTAACACTGGACCTAGACCTAAACCTAATCCTGAATCTAGCCATAACTATAGCTTTAGACCTAAAGACAAACTAGTCCTAGCCTTAACAATAATTCTTAACCTAACTCAAACTCTAACCCTCCCTCTAGACCTAACCCTAGTCCTAATTCTGGCTTTAACCCTAACCATTACCCTACCTGAACACTGTCCCTTACACTAACACTAACCCTAGCTCTAAACTTCACCCTAACCCTAAAACTAACCCTGAAACTACATCTAGCCCTAACATTATCCATAAAACTAGTCTTAATCATTACACCAGTTCTTACATTAGTCATAGTTCTAACCGATCACAAAACCTAGCCCTAATCCAGCCCTACCTTAGCTTTAACCCTAAAGCTAACCTTAACAATAACCTTAGCCTTAACTATATCCCTAAGGCTAACCCTAGTCCTAATCCTAACCATAACCCTAGCCATAACCCTAGCTTTAACACTATTCATTACCCAAAGATAACTATAATCTTTATGCTAACCCTAGGTGGAACCCTAATCCTAGCACTAGACTTAATACTATCTATTAACCAAACCTAACCTGAACCCTAAATCTAATTGTGTCATTACCCCATCCCTAAATATAAAACTAATTTGACACCTAAACCTAAACCTTAACCTAACCCCAACCCTAAACTTGACCCTGACTCTAATAATACCCATAGCTCTAAACCTGACCCTAGGAAGAAACCTAAACTTTACAATAAATCTAGCCATAAACCTAACCCTAAAACTATCCCGAAATGTACCCTAGAACTGACATTAACCTTAGCTCTAATCTAGTTCTAACCCTAATACAAAACTTAGCCCACATCCTAGCAAGGAACCTCAGCTTAATCATAACCCTAGTCCTAACATTAACCCTAACTTTAACCCTAATTTTTACCCTAGTCCTAAAACTAGCTATATTGCCATCCCTTATCATAAACCTAACCTAACCCTAAACCTAACACTAAACTTGGCCCTAACCATAGGCCTAACACTAACACTAACCCTAGCCCTAATTCCAGCCTTAATTTAGCCCTATCCCTAACCCTAGCCCTAGCCCTAAGACTATCTCTAACTCTCACACTAGCCCTATACCTAGTTCTAACCCTATCATTTACCATCACCATATACCTAGCCCTAAATGTAGCCCTACCCTAGACCTATAATTAGTTTTATCACAAAAACTAGATCTAAATCTAACTCTAATTTTAACCCTAACCCCAAGTGTAAACCTAACCATAACTCTACTCTTACCCCTAATCCTTAACCTAAGCCTAAATCTCACACTTACACTAGCCCTAACCCTAAGACTAATCATAAAACTAGCCCTAACCCTACCCCTACCCTAAAACAAAACCAAGTCATAGGCCTAACCTTAATCCTTAACCTGAACCAAATGCTAACCCTACACCTATCCCTAACCCTATCCCTAATTATAGTCTAACCCTAACCTGAAAACTAACCCTGACCCTGATTCTGACCCTAACACTAACCCTGGCTCTAAACATCATCATCACTGTAAACCTAACCTTAACACTAGACCTAGACATAACTCTAAACCTATAACTAGCTGTAATCATAAACCTACTTCATACATTACAGGTAGCCTTAACCCTAGCCCTAACCTAACCGAGAACTGAGCCTTAATCTTAGTTCTAAACCTAACTTTAACCCTAAACTTAAACCTAACCCTAACCCAAATACTAGCCCTAATCTTATACATAACCCTAGCCCTAACCTTAGGGTTAAACCTATCCATTACCTTAACAATAACCCTAACCCTTCTTATAACCCTAGGTCTAACCCTAACCCTATGCATTACACTAAACCAAACCTAAACCCTAAACCTAACCCTGTCATTACCCTAACCCTAAATCTAACACTAATTCGAGCCCTGATCCTAAACACTAATTTAACCCAAATGCTAATCCTGACCCTGATTCTAAAAATAACCCTAGATCTAAACCTGACGCCAACCAAAAACTTAACCCTTAAACTGGACCAAGTCATAAAACTAACACTAAATCTATCCCTAACTGTAACCCAAGACCTGATATTAGCCATAGCACTAATATTTTTCCTAACCCTAAAACAAATCCTAGTCCTCATCCTAGCCCTAAACATAGCCTTAATCATAACTCTAACCCTAACCCTAGTTTTAACCCCAATACTAACCCTCGCCCTTGCCCGAAGCCTAGCTATAACCAAATCCCTTACCCTAAATTAAACCCTAACTCTAATAGTACTCCTAGTGTCAACCCTTGCCTTATCCGTAGCCCTAGCACTAGCCATAGATCAAAATCTAACTCTAAATCTAACCCTAACTCAATGCATAAGCCTAATCCTAAAATTAGCCCTAACCCTAGCCCTAACATAACCCTAGCTGTAATTTAGCCCTATCAATAAACGTAACTCATCCTTAGCCCGAAGACTCTCTCATACTAGCCCTTTCACTCATTCTAATCCTATGCCTTACCATAAACCTAACCCAAGCCCTAAAGCTAGTGCTAACCCTTACCCAATACTTATCCTTAGCACTAACCATAGGCAAAACGTAACACTAAAACTAGCCTTAACCCGAAGAATAAGCCTAAACCTAACACTAGCCAAAACCATAACACTAATTCTAAAATGATCCCTAATGCTAGCCCTAGCCCTAAAACAAAATTGAGCCACAATTCTAACCCTAAACATTAACCTAAACCAAACCCTAACCTTACACCTAGACCTAAACCTAGACTTATTTGAGTTGGAAGCTGAACCCTAAAACTAACGCTGAACCTGACACTGACCCTAACACTTCTAGCTCTAAACATCACCCTAACAGTAAACCTAACCCTAACACTAAACCTAGCACTAAAACCCTAAAACTAGCCCTAAATTTAAACCTAGTATTTACATTAGCTGTAACCCTAACCCTAGACCTAACATAACCCCAAACCTGCCCCTAATCAGAGCCCTAATCCTAGCTTTAAACCTAACCTAACCCTAACACTAGCCATAATTGAAACCATAACTTTAGCCTTAAACTGATCTCTAACTCTATCCATTACCATAACCATAACCCAAACCTTAATGATAACCCTAAGCATAAACTAACCCTATCCCGAATCCTAACTGTTCCATTACCCTAAACCTAACCTGAATCCCAAACCTAACCCTATTATTACCCTAACCCTAATCATAAAACTAATTCAAGCCCAAAATGAAACCTTAACCTGTCTCAAACCCTAATTCAGACTGTGACCCTAATAATACCCCTAGCTCTAAACTTGACCATAACCCAACAGCTAACCCTTAGCCTAGACTTAGCCATAAACCTAAACCTAAAACTATCTTTAACCATAATTCTGGACCTGAAATTAGCCTTAGCACTAATCCTAGACCTAACCCTGTAAACACACCTAGCCCTCATTCTTGTCCTAAACCTAGCCTTAATCATAACCCTATCTCTAGCTCTACACCTAACCCTAATTCGAACCCTCACCCTACCTCTAAACCTAGCTACAATGTCATCCCTTACCCTAAATTTAAACCTAACCCTAACCCTAACCCTAGGCTTAAGCTAAACACAAAACCTAGCCCTAATCCTAGCCCTAATTTAGCTCTATCTCTAGGCCTATCCTAACCCTAGCCCTAAGACTAACTATAACACTTGTCCTGGCCCTAGCCCTAGTTCTTTGCATATCTGCTACCATAAACATAAAACTAGCCCTAACACATGCCAGAAATTTAGTCCCAGCACTAATCATATCTCTGAATCTAACCTTAAACCTAAACCTAAGCCTAACACTAACGCTAGCCCTAACACTAATGATAATAGTAAAACTAGCCCTAATCCATTTTACCAGTAAACCAAAACCGAGCAATATCCCTAACCCTAAACCTTAACTTAAACCCCCAAATAACAATACACTTAAACCTAAACCTAGCCCTAATTCGAGTCCTAAGCCTCAACTTAAAACTAACCCTGACCCTGACTCATATCCTAACACTCACCTTAGATATAACTACTGCCCTAAACTCAAACTGAACACTAACATTAACAATAGCCCTAATTAGTGTCTTAACGTTAACCCTAAAACTAACCCTGACCCTGATTCCTATCCTCACAAGAACCATATCTCTAAATATCACCTTAACCTTAAACCTAACACTAGCACTCAAACTACCCCTAACCCTAACCCTAAAACCAACCCTAATGGTATCCCTAGTTTTTACATTAGCCATTGCCCTAATCCTAGCCCTAACCCTAACAAAAAAAAAAACTAGCCCTAAACCAAGCCCTAAAACTAGCTTTAACTCTAACTCTAACCCTAACCATAGCCCTAACCCCAGATCTAAATCAATCCTTTACTCTAAGCAAAATCCTAAACCAAAGAGTAACCCTAGACCTATCTCTAGTCTTCAGACTAACCAAAACCCTAACCCTATTAATAGCCTTAACCCTAATTTTTGTTTTAGTTCTAACACTATTCCAAACCCTAACCCTAACCCTGATCTTTATTCTGACCCTAACACTAAACCTAGGTCTAACCCTAACACCAACCCTAATCGAAAATTTACCATAATTTTATCCCTAGACCTAACTCTAAATCTAACTCTCAGCTTAGCCCTACAATAGCTCAGAACCTAACCCTTATGCTAAACATAATCCTAAAACTAATCCTAGTTCTAACCCTCACCTTAAACCTAACACAAGACCTAATTTTAACCATATCCCTAGCCCTAGCCTTAAATCTAACTATATTCATTACCCTAAACATAACCCTTACCATAATTTTAGCCCTAGGGTTAACCCTAACCCTATCGCTTTCCCCAAACCTAAAAATGAGACTAGCCTACCCTGAACCCTAAACCTAATCCAATTATTACACTAACCCTAACCCAAATGTTAATTTGAGCCATAACCCTAACCTCAAACCTAAACCAAACCCTAATACTAACCGTGACCCTAATAATTCCCCTAGCTATAAACCTGACTCTTACCCTACCTAACCCTTACACTAGACCTAGCCATAAATCTAACCCTAAAACTATTTCTAACCTTAACCCTAGACCTGATATTATCCCTAAAACAAACCCTAGCCCTTATCCTAGACCTAAACATAGCCTTAATTATATCCCTAACCCAAACCCTAGGCCTAACCCTAACACCAACCCTAGCCCTAATCTTAGCTCTAATTTAGCCCTGTTCCTAACCCTAACATGAATCTTAGCCCAAAGACTAACTCTAACTCTAACTCTCACCCAAAACCTAGTTCCAATCCTATTCCTTACTAGAAACCTAATCGTAGCCCTAACCCATTGTCTAACATTAGCCCTATTCATGGTCCTGGCCATAACCCTAGATCTCAAACCTACTCTAAATCTAACCCTAAAGCTAAATCTAAACCTAAACCTAACACTAGCCGTAATGCTAATGCTAATCCTAAAATTAGCCCTAACACAAGCCATAGCCCTAAAACTAAACCAAGTCATAGCCATAAACCAAACCCTTATCCTAAACCAAACATAAACCTACACCAAGCCCTAACAATATCCTAATTATAATCCTAACCCTAACCTGAAATATTAACCCTGACCCTGACACTTACCCTAACACTAATCCTGGCTCTAAACATCATCATCACCGTAAACCTCAACCTAACATTAGCCCTAGCCCTAACCCTAATCCTATAACTAGCGCTAATCAAAACCCTACTTCATACATTAGCCATAGCCTTCGAAATACATGTATCCATATAGGAGGAAAAAAGAGTGAAACCTAAATATTCAAACGGTTACTGCAAACGAACGGTTTAACCTAGAAGAACGTAATTTGGTGAGCCAAGTGGGATTCCTGCCCTGATCATTACCTGAAAGTATCATTAAGATTGGGTGAAAAAAATGTTTGCTGAGATTTTGGGAAACTCGTAGTTTTCTGGAAGCTTTCAACCCCTTTACATGAAAGTGATTTTCGCCAGTCTCTCCTTAGGGCTACATCAATAGGAAAAAAACCATAGAGATAGAACTTGGAACTACTTCATTGTGTCAAGTTTCAAAGAGCTAGAAGAAACCGTGTTTGATTTAGAGTTCCTACAACATATATCCATATAGGAGAAAACAGGGTGAAACCTAAATATTTGAACGGTTACTGCAAACTCAACGGTTTAACCTAAAAGAACGAAATTTGGTGAGTCAAGTGGGATTGGTGCTCTGATCATTACTTGAAAGTATAACCAAGACTGGGTGAAAAAATGTTTGCTGAGATTTTAGGAAACTCGTAGTTTTCTGGAAGCTTTCAACCCCTTTTCATGAAAGTGATTTTCGCCAGTTTTTGCTTAGGGCTACATCAAAAGGATACAAACCATAGAGAGAGAACTTGGAACTACTTCATAGTGTCAAGTTTTGAAGAGCTAGCACAAACCGAGTTTGATTTAGAGTTCCAAAAACATGTATCCATATAGGAGAAAACAGATTAAAACATAAATATTAAAACGGTTACTGCAAACGAACGGTTTTACCTAGAAGAATGAAATTTGGTGAGCCAAGAGGGGTTGGTGCCCTGATCATTACCTGAAAGTATCATCAAGATTGGGGGAAAAAAGGTTTGCTGAGATTTCAGGAAACTCGTAGTTTTTTGGAAGGTATGCAACCCCTTTCCATGACAGTGATTTTCGCATTACTCTGCTTAGGTCTACATCAATAGGAAACAAACAATAGAGATAGAAATTGGAACTACTTCATTGTGTGAAGTTTCAAAGAGCTAGCAAAAACCGTGTTTGATTTAGAGTTACAAATACATGTATCCATATAGGAGAAAACAGAGTGAAACCTAAATATTCAAACGGTTATTGCAAACCAACGGTTTAACCTAGAAGAACAAAATTTGGTGAGCCAAATGGGACTTGTGCCCTGATCATTAACTGGAAGTATCATCAAGATTGGGTGAAAAAAATGTTTGCTGAGAATTCAGGAAACTCGTAGTTTTTTGGAAGCTTGGCAACCCTTTTCCATGAAAGTGATTTTCGCCAGTCTCTCCTTAGGGCTACATCAATAGGAAACAAACCATAGAAATAGAACTTGGAACTACTTCATTGTGTCATGTTTCAAAGAGCTAGCACAAACCGTGTTTGATTTAGAGTTCCAAATACATGTATCCATATGGAAGAAAACAGAGCGAAACCTAAAAATTAAAACTCTTACTGCAAACGAATGGTTTAACCTAGAAGAACAAAATTTGGTGAACCAAGTGGGATTGGTGCACTGATCATTACCTGAATGTATCATCAAGATTGGGTGAAAAAATGTTTGCTGAGATTTTAATAAACTCATAGTGTTCTGGAAGCTTTGAACCCCTTTTTTTAAAAGGGATTTTTGCCACTCTCTGCTTAGGGCTACATCAATAGGAAACAAACCATAGAAATAGAACTTGGAACTACTTCATTGTGTCAAGTTTCAAAGAGCTAGCACAAACCGTGTTTGATTTAGCATTGCAACTACATGTATCCATAAAGGAGAAAACAGAGTGAAACCTAAAAATTTAAACGGTTACTGCAAACGAACAGTTTAACCTAGAAGAACAAAACTTGGTGAGCCAAGTGGGAATGGTGCACTGATCATTACCTGAATGTATCATCAAGATTGGGTGAAAAAAATGTTTTCAGAGATTTCAGGAAACTCGTAGATTTTTGGAAGCTTGTTAACCCCTTTCCATGAAATTGATTTTCCCCAGTCTCTGCTTAGGGCTTCATCAATAGGAAACAAACCATAGAGATAGAACTTGGAACTAATTTATTGTGTCAAGTTTCAAAGAGCTAGCACAAACCGTATTTGATTTAGAGTTCCAACTGCATGTATCCATATAGTAGAAAACAGAGTGAAACCTAAATATTAAAAAGGTAACTACAAACGAACGGTTTAAACTAGAAGAACGAAATTTGGTGAGCCAAGTGGGATTGGTGCCCTGATCATTACCTGAAAGTATCATCAAGTTTGGGTGAAAATATGTTTGCTGAGATTTCAGGAAACTCGTAGTTTTTTGGAAGCTTTGCAAACCCTTTCCATGAAAGTGATTTTCGCGAGTCTCTGCTTAGGGCTACATCAATAGAAAACCAACCATAGAGATAGACCTTGGAACTACTTCATTGTGTCAAGTTTCAAAGAGCTAGCTCAAACCGTGTTTGATTTAGAGTTCCAACTGCATGTATCCATATAGTAGAAAACAGAGTGAAACCTAAATATTAAAAAGGTAACTACAAACGAACGGTTTAAACTAGAAGAACGAAATTTGGTGAGCCAAGTGGGATTGGTGCCCTGATCTTTATCTGAAAGGATCATCAAGATTGGGTGAAAAAACGTTTGATGACATTTCAGGAAACTCGTAGTTTTTTGGAAGCTTGGCAAACCCTTTCCATAAAAGTGATTTTTGCCAGTCTCTGCTTAGGACAACATCAATAGGAAACAAAGCATAAAGATAGAACTTGGAACTACTTCATTGTGTCGAGTTTCAAATAGCTAGCACAAACCGTGTTTGATTTAGAGTTCCAACTACATGTATCCACATAGGAGAAAAAAGATTGAAACCTAAAAATTAAAACGGTAACTGGAAACAAACGGTTTAACCTCGAAGAACGAAATATGGTGAGCCAAGTGGTATTTGTGCACTGATCATTACCTCAAAGAATCATCAAGATTGGGTGAAAAAATGTTGGCTGGTATTTCATTAAACTCGTAGTTTTTTGGAAGCTTGGCAACCCCTTTCCACAAAAGTGATTTTCGCCAGTTCCTGCTAAGGGCTACATCAAAAGGAAACAAACTGTAGAGATAGAACTTGGAACTAATTCATTGTGTCAAGTTTCAAAGAGCAAGAACAAACCGTGTTTGACAGAGTTCCAACGACATGAATTCATAAAGAAGAAATCAGAGTGAAACCTAAAAACTAAAACTCTTAACTGCAAACGAACGGTGTAAACTAGAAGAATGAAATTTGGTGATCCAAGTGGGATTGGTGCACTGATCATTGCACGAAAGGATAATCAAGATTGGGTGAAAAAACGTTTGATGACATTTCAAGAAACTCGTAGTTTTTTGGAAGCTTGGCAAACCCTTTCCATAAAAGTGATTTTCGCCAGTCTCTGCTTAGGGCAACATCAATAAGAAACAAACCATAGAGATAGAAATTGGAACTACTTCATTGTGTCAAATTATAAAGAGCTAGCAAAAACCCAGTTTGTTTCAGAGTTCCAAATATATGTATCCATATAGGAGAAACAGAGTGAAACCTAAATATTAAAACGGTTACTGCAAATGAACGGGCAAAATTTGGTGAGCCAAGTGGGATTGGTGACCTGATCATCAACTGAAAGTATCATCAAGATTGGTTGAATGAATGTTTGCTGAGATATCAGGAAACTCGTAGTATTTTGGAAGCTTGGCAAACCTTTTCCATAAAAGTGATTTCTGCCAATCTCTGCTTAGGGCAACATCAATAGGAAACAGAGCATAGAGATTGAACTTGGAACTACTTCATTCTGTCGAGTTTCAAAGAGCTAGCACAAACCGTGTTTGATTTAGAGTTCCAACTACATGTATTCATATAGGAGAAAATAGAGTGAAACCTAAAAATTAAAACGGCAACTAGAAATGAACGGTTTAACCTAGAAAAACGAAATATGGTGAGCCCAGTAAGATTGGTGCACTGATCATTACCTGAAAGAATCATCAAGATTGGGTGAAAACATATTTGCTGGTATTTCATTAAACTCGTAATTTTTTGGAAGCTTGGCAACCCCTTTCCATGAAAGTTATTATCGCCAGTCTCTGCTTAGTGCTACATCAATTGGAAACAAACTGTAGAGATAGAACTTGGAACTACTTCATTGTGTCGAGTTTCAAAGAGCTAGCACAAAGCGTGTTTGATTTAGAGTTCCAACTACATGTATCCATATAGGAGAAAAAAGATTGAAACCTAAAAATTAAAACGGTAACTGGAAACGAACGGTTTAACCTAGAATAATGAAATATGTTGAGCCAAGTGGGATTTGTGCAGTGATTGTTACCTGAAAGAATTATCAAGATTGGGTGAAAAAATGTTTGCAGGTATTTCATTAAATTCGTAGTTTTTTGGAAGCTTGGCAACCCCTTTCCATAAAAGTGATTTTCGCCAGTTCATGCTTAGGGCTACGTCAATCGGAAACAAACTGTAGAGATAGCACTTGGAACTACTTCATTCTGTCAAGTTTCAAAGAGCTAGCACAAACCGTGTTTGATAAAGTTCCAACTACATGTATCCATGTAGGAGAAAACAGAGTGAAACCTAAAAATTAAAACTCTTAACTGCAATCGAACGATTTAACCTAGAAGAACAAAATTTGTTGAGCCAAGTGGGATTGGTACACTGATCATTACCTGAAAGTATCATCAAGACTGGGTTAAAAATGTTTGCTGAGATTTCAGGAAACTCATAGTTTTTTGAAGCTTGGCAACTCCTTTCCATGAAAGTCATTTTTGCCAGTCTATGCTTAGGGCAACATCAATAGGAAACAAACCATAGTGATAGAACTTGGACCTACATCATTGCGTTAAGTTTCAAAGAGCTAGGACAAACCGTGTTTGATTTACAGTTCCAACTGCATGTATCCATATAGGAGAAAACAGAGTGAAACCTAAATATTAAAAAGGTAACTGCAAACGAACAGTTTAAACTAGAAGAACGAAATTTGGTGAGCCAAGCGGAATTGGTGCACTGATCATTACCTGAAAGGATCAACAAGATAGGGTGAAAAAATGTTTGCTGCTATTTCATTAAACTCGTAGTTTTTTGGAAGCTTGCCAACCCCTTTCCATAAAAGTGATTTTCGCCAGTTCATGCTTAAGGCTACATCAATAGGAAACAAACTGTAGAGATAGAACTTGGAACTACTTCATTGTGTCAAGTTTCAAAGAGCTAGCACAAACTGTGTTTGACAGAGTTCCAACGACATGAATCCATAAAGGAGGAAACAGAGTGAAACCTAAAAATTAAAACACTTAACTGCAAACGAACGGTTTAAACTAGAAGAATGAAATTTCGTGAGCCAAGTGGGATTAGTGCACTGATCATTAACTGAAAGGATCATCAAGATTGGGTGAAAAAACTTTTGATGACATTTCAGGAAACTCGTAGTTTTTTGGATGCTTGGCAACCCCTTTCCATGAAAGTGATTTTCACCAGTCTCTGCTTATGTCTACATCAATAGCAAACAAACCATAGAGATAGAACCTGGAACTACTTCATTGTGTCACGTTTCAAAGAGCTAGCACAAACCGTGTTTGATTTAGAGTTCCAACTACATGTATCCCTATAGGAGAAAACAGAGTGAAACCTAAAAATTAAAACGGTAACTGGAAACGAACGGTTTAACCTAGAAGAACGAAATATGGTGAGCCAAGTAAGATGGGTGCACTGATCATTACCTAAATTAATCATCAAGACTGGGTAAAAAAATGTTTGCTGGTATTTCATTAAACTCGTAATTTTTTGGATGCTTGGCAATCCCTTTCCATGAAAGTGATTTTCACCAGTCTCTGCTTAGGGCTACATCAATCGGAAACAAACTGTAGAGATAGAACTTGGAACTACTTCTTTCTGTCAAGTTTCAAAGGGCTAGCACAAACCGTGTTTGATAGAGTTCCAACTACATGTATCCATATAGGAGAAAACAGAGTTAAAGCTAAAAATTAAAACTCTTAACTGCAAACGAACGGTTTAACCTAGAAGAACAAAATTTGGTGAGGCAAGTGGGATTGGTGACCGGATCATTACATGAAAGTATCATCTAGATTGGGTGAAAAAATGTTTGCTGAGATTTCAGGAAACTCGTAGTTTTTTGGAAGCTTAGCAACCCCTTTCCATAAAAGTGATTTTCGCCAGTCTCTGCGTATGGCTACATCAATAGGATACAAACAGTAGAGATAGAACTTTTAACTGCTTCATTGTGTCAAGTTTCAAAGAGCTAGCAAAAACCCAGTTTGATTTAGAGTTCCAAATACATGTATCCATATAAGAGAAAAAAGAGTGAAACCTAAATATTCAAATGGTTACTGCAAACGCACGGTTTAACCTAGAAGAATGAAATTTGGTTAGCCAAGTGGGATTGGTGCTCCTATCATTACCTAAAAGTATCATCAAGATTGGGTGAAAAAAATGTTTGCTGAGATTTCAAGAATCTCATAGTTTTCTGGAAGCTTTCAACACCTTTCCCTGAAAGGGATTTTCGCCAGTCTCTGTTTAGGCTACATCAATAGGAAACAAACCATAGATATAGCACTTGGATCAACTTCATTGTGTCATGTTTGAAAGAGCTAGCTCAAACCGTGTTTGATTTAGAGTTCCCACTACATGGATCCATATAGGAGAAAACAGAGTGAAACCTAAAAAGTTAAAGTCTTACTGCAAACGAATGGTATTACCTAGAAGAACGAAATTTGCTGAGAAAAGTGGGATTGGTGCCCTGATCATTACCTGAAAGTATCATCAAGTTTGGGTGAAAATATTTTTGCTGAGAGTTCAGGAAACTCGTAGTTTTTGGAAGCTTGGCAACCCCTTTCCATGAAAGTGATTTTTGCCAGTCTCTCCTTAGGGCAACATCAATAGAAACAAACTTTAGAGATAGAACTTGGAACTACTTTATTGTGTCAAGTTTCAAAGAGCTGGCACAAAACATGTTTGATTTAGAGTTCCAACTACATGTATCCATATAGGAGAAAACAGAGTGAAACCTAAAAATTAAAACTCTTACTACAAATGAATGGTTTAACCTAGAAGAACCAAATTTGGTGAGCCAAGTGGGAATGGTGCACTGATCATTACCTTAAAGTGTCATCAAGATTGGGTGAACATATGTTTTCTGACATTTCTGGAAACTCGTAGTGTTTTGGAAGCTTGGCAAACCTTTTTCATGAAAGAGATTTTCCCAGTCTCTGCTTAGGGCAACGTCAATAGGAAACAAACCATTGAGATACAACTTGGAACTACTTCATGCAAAACGTTTCAAAGAGCTAGCACAAACAGTGTTTGATTTAGAGTTGCAAGTAAATGTATCCATATAGGAGAAAACAGTGTGAAACCTAAAAATTTAAACAGTTACTGCAAATGAACGGTTTAAACTACAAGAACAAAATTTCGTGAGACAAGTGGGACTGGTTCCCTGATCATTACCTGAATGTATCATCAAGATTGGGTGAAAAAATGTTTGCTGAGATTTCAAGAAACTCATAGTTTTCTGGAAGCTTTCAACCCCTTTCCTTGAAAGGGATTTTAGCCAGTATCTGCTTAGGGATACATCAATAGGAAACAAACAATAGAAATAGAACTTGGAACTACTTCATTGTGTCAAGTTTCAAAGAGCTAGCAAAAACCCAGTTTGATTTAGAGTTCCAAATACATGTATCCATATAGGAGAAAAAAGAGTGAAACCTAAATATTCAAACGGTTACTGCAAATGAACGGATTAACCTAGAAGAATGAAATTTGGGGAGCCAAGTGGGATTGGTGCCCTGATCTTTACCTGAGAGTATCATAAAGATTTGGTGAAAAAATGTTTGCTGAGATTTCAGGAAACTCATAGTTTTTTGGAATTTGGCAACCCCTTTCCATGAAAGTGATTTTCTCCAGTCTCTGGTTAGGGCTACACCAATAGAAAACAAACCATAGAGATAGAACTTGGAACTACTTCACTGTGTCAAGTTTCAAAGAGCTAGCACAAACCGTGTTTGATTTAGAGTTCCAAATGCATGTGTCCATATAGGAGATAACAGAGTGAAACCTAAATATTAAAACGGTTACTGCAAACGAACGGTTTAACCTAGAAGAGAAAAATTTGGTGAGCCAAGATGGATTGGTGACCCGATCATCAACTGAAAGTTTCATCAAGATTGGTTGAATAAATGTTTGCTGAGATTTCAGTAAACTCATAATTTTTTGGAAGCTTGGCAAACCTTTTCCATAAAAGTGATTTCCGCCAATCTCTGATTAGGGCAACATCAATAGGAAACAAAGCATAGAGATAGAACTTGGAACTACTTCATTCTGTCGAGTTTCAAAGAGCTAGCACAAACCATGTTTGATTTAGAGTTCCAACTACATGTATCTATATAGGAGAAAGAAGAGTGAAACCTAAATATTAAAACGGTTACTGCAAACGAATGGTATAACCTAGAAGAACGAAATATGGTGAACCAAGTAAGATTGGTGCACTGATCATTACCTGAAAGAATCATCAAGTTTGGGTGAAAAAATGTTTGCTGAGATTTCAGGAAACTCATAGTTTTTTGTAAGCTTGGCAACCCCTTTCCATGAAAGTTATTTTTGCCTGTCTCTCCATAGGGCTACATCAATAGGAAACAAACCATAGTGATAGAACTTGAACTACTTCATTGTGTCTTGTTTCAAAGAGCTAGCACAAACCGTGTTTCATTTAGAGTTCCCAATACATGTTTCTGTATAGGAGAAAACAGAGTGAAAACTAAAAATTAAAACTCTTACTGTAAACGAATGGTTTAACCTAGAAGAACAAAATTTGGTGAGCCAAGTGGGTTGGTGCACTGATCATTACCTGACAGTATCATCAAGATTGGGTGAAAAAATGTTTGTTGAGATTTCAAGAAACTCATAGTTTTCTGGAAGCGTTCAACCCCTTTCCCTGAAAGGGATTTTCGCCACTCTGTGCTTAGGGCTACATCAATAGGAAACAAACCATAGATATAGCACTTGGAACAACTTCTTTGTGTCAAGTTTCAAAGAGCTAGCGAAAACCGTGTTGGATTTAGATTTCTAACTGCATGTATCCATATAGTAGAAAACACAGTGAAACCTAAATATTAAAACGGTTACTGCAAACGAACGGTTTAACGTAGAAGAAGAAAATTTGGTGAGCCGAGTGGGATTGGTGCTCTGATCATTACCTGAAAGTATCATCATGATTGGGAGAAAAAATGTTTGCTGAGATTTCAGGAATCTCGTAGTTTTCTGTTAGCTTTCAACCCCTTTTATGAAATTGATTTTCGCCAGTCTTCTTAGGGTTACTTCAATAGGAAAGAAACCATAGAGAAGGAACTTGGAACTATTTTACTGTGTCAGGTTTCAAAGAGCTAGCACAAACCGTGTTTGATTTAGACTTCCAAATACATGTATCCATATAGGAGATAATAAAGTGAAACCTAAAAATTAAAACGGTTACTGCAAACGAACGGTTTAACCTAGAAGAACCAAATTTGGTGAGCCAAGTGGGATTGGTGCACTTATCATTACCTGAAAGTATCATCAAGATTGGGTGAAAAAATGTTTGCTGAGATTTCAGGAAACTTGTAGTTTTTTGGAAGCTTGGCAACCCCTTTCCATAAAAGTGATTTTCGCCAGTCTCTGCTTAGGGCAACATCAATAGGAAACAATCCATAGAGTTAGAACTTGGAACTGCTTCATTGTGTCAAGTTTCAAAGAGCTAGCAAAAACCCAGTTTGATTTAGAGTTCCAAATACATGTATCCATATAGCAGAAAACAGAGTGAAACCTAAATATTCAAATGGTTACTGCAAACGAATGGTTTAACCTAGAAGACCAAAATTTGGTGAGCCAACTGGGATTGGTGACCTGATCATTACCTGACAGTATCATCAAGATTAGGTGAAAAAATGTTTGGTGAGATTTCAGGAATCTCGTAGTTTTTTGGAAGCTTGGCAACCCCTTTCCATGAAAGTGATTTTCTCCAGTCTCTGCATAGGGCAACATCAATAGAAAACAATCATAGAGATAGAACTTGGAACTACTTCATTGTGTCAAGTTTCAAAGAGCTAGCACAAACCGTTTTTGACAGAGTTTCAACTACATGTATCCTTATAGGAGAAAACAGAGTGAAACCTAAAAATTAAAACTCTTAACTGCAAACGAAAGGTTTATCCTAGAAGAATGAAATTTATTGAGCCAAGTGGGATTGGTACACTAATCATTACCTGAAAGTATCATCAAGATTGGGTTAAAAAATGTTTGCTGAGATTTCAGGAAACCTGTAGTTTTTTGGAAGCTTGGCAACTCCTTTCAATGAAAGGGATTGTCACCATTCTCTACTTAGGGCTACATCAATAGGAAACAAACCATAGAGATAGAACTTGGAACTACTTCATTGTGTCATGTTTCAAAGAGCTAGCATAAACCATGTTTGATTTAGAGTTGCAACTACATGTATCCATATAGGAGAAAATAGAGTGAAACCTAAACATTTAAATGGTTACTGCAAATGAACGGTTTAACCTAGAAGAACGAAATTTCCGTTGATAAGTGGGACTGGTTCCCTGATCATTACCTGAAAGTATCATCAAGGTTTGGTGAAAAAATATTTGCTGAGATTTCAAGAAACTCATAGTTTTCTGGAATCTTTCAAACCCTTTCACTGAAAAAAATTTTCGCCAGTCTCTGCTTAGCGCTACATCAATAGGAAACAAACCATAGAAATAGAACATGGAACTACTTCATTGTGTCAAGTTTCAAAGACCTAGCACAAACCGAGTTTGATTTAGAGTTCCAAATACATGTATCCATATAGTAGAAAACACAGTGAAACCTAAATATTAAAACGGTTACTGCAAACGAACAGTTTAACCTAGAAGAACGAAATTTGGTGAGCCAAGTGGGATTGGTGCACTGATCATTACCTGAAAGTATCATCAAGATTGGGTTAAAAAATGTTTGCTGAGATTTCAGGAAACCTGTAGTTTTTTGGAAGCTTGGCAACTCCTTTCAATGAAAGGGATTGTCACCATTCTCTACTTAGGGCTACATCAATAGGAAACAAACCATAGAGATAGAACTTGGAACTACTTCATTGTGTCATGTTTCAAAGAGCTAGCATAAACCATGTTTGATTTAGAGTTGCAACTACATGTATCCATATAGGAGAAAATAGAGTGAAACCTAAACATTTAAATGGTTACTGCAAATGAACGGTTTAACCTAGAAGAACGAAATTTCCGTTGATAAGTGGGACTGGTTCCCTGATCATTACCTGAAAGTATCATCAAGGTTTGGTGAAAAAATATTTGCTGAGATTTCAAGAAACTCATAGTTTTCTGGAATCTTTCAAACCCTTTCACTGAAAAAAATTTTCGCCAGTCTCTGCTTAGCGCTACATCAATAGGAAACAAACCATAGAAATAGAACATGGAACTACTTCATTGTGTCAAGTTTCAAAGACCTAGCACAAACAGAGTTTGATTTAGAGTTCCAAATACATGTATCCATATAGTAGAAAACACAGTGAAACCTAAATATTAAAACGGTTACTGCAAACGAACAGTTTAACATAGAAGAACGGAATTTGGTGAGCCAAGTGGGATTGGTGCACTGATCATTACCTGAAAGTATCATAAAGTTTGGGTGATAGAGATAGAAATTGGAACTACTTCATTGTGTCATATTTCAAAGAGGTAGCACAAACTGTGTTTGACTTAGAGTTCCCCCTACATGTATCCATATTAGAGAAAACAGAGTGAAACCTAAAAATTAAAACTCATACTGCAAACGAACAGTTTAACCTAGAAGAACGAAATTTGGTGAGCCATGTGGGATTGGTGCACTGATCATTACTTGAATGTATCACCAAGATTGGGGAAAAAATGTTTGCTGAGATTTCAGGAAACTCGTAGTTTTTTGGTAGCTTGGCAACCTGCTGAGGGCCATTGCCAAGTAAAAATGATGCATCGAAATTTCCTTGCCAGCGTACCCCATGTTAAATGGACTTGCCTTAGAATTTCGCTGTTGACATTGCATGTAAGGTGACCTTGCCCAAGGATCAGGGCGGATCCGGGTTTGAGCTGATCAGGTTTGAGGAAGTATCCTGTTACTTGGGTTTAGGGTGTTCCCAGTTCAAGATAATAGGCGTTTTAGGGAAGTTGGAAGTTGAAGATTATTGCTGCTGGGATTAGG
Organism: Spermophilus dauricus; assembly: GCA_002406435.1. Classification (NCBI taxonomy): domain Eukaryota; kingdom Metazoa; phylum Chordata; class Mammalia; order Rodentia; family Sciuridae; genus Spermophilus; species Spermophilus dauricus. Next base: position 588,683 of record KZ295262.1, read on the forward strand.
GTGTTCCTGCTGCTTGTTCCAGTTGAGTTCTCCTGAGATTCAATTGGGATTTGGGAAAAAAGCCTTGTGGGAAATGAAGGAGGCTGCAGCAGAACTGGGATTGCCCCAGAGCGTGTGTGGAGGCCAGTGTGAGTTGAGGAATAAAGAATTGTTGTTTGAATCTACAAAGCTGTGTGGTGGCTCGTGATTCTGTGCTCAGTCAAGACTGTGGCATTTGGTGGCCTGTATGGGGAACGTCTGTAACTTGGAGGTAAGTGAAATTCCTCGCCCCTGAGGGAAGGGGAGAGATTGGGTGACCATTTTAAAAAACAATGTGTTCTTGTTTTGATTCATTTCGTTTTTGTTTCAAGCTTCCTGTCCCTAGAAATTTCTCATGCAAACTGGAAAAAATGGTTAGCTCAAGGTTTAAAATTTGTCATCCCAGAGAAAGAGAAAATTGATACAGCAAATTTTTATTCAGTTTTTGTTTCATTCAGTTACGGTTTTGTTTTATGTTATCTTATTGGGTTGCATTATCTTTATAGAAGATTAGAAATTAGTAAAAAACAAACTGAAAAGGTGTTAAGTAAATTGTTAGAGATTCAGACCATGGGGAAAGACATTTTAGATCAAGCAAAAGAGAAGATCTCTCGAGCTAGTCAGAGAGAGGAAGAAAATTTAAATGAAAAGGGGTTATTAGGAAATAGGCCACAACAAGAGGCTGTTACTAACTCCGTTTTATTACCAGAGGGTGTCATTCAACCAACAGCCCCACTGATGGAAACAGCTGGGTGGCCTTCAAACTCTGCAGTTGATAAGTGGGATCCTGACACAGGACCTCAAAGATTAGCATGCCCCGTACTTGAGCAGGTAGCAGGACAGCGAATTCACCGTGCTTTAGATTTTAAAACAGTGAAGCAGTTAAAGGAGGGTGTAACAACCTATGGTCCCCAAGCTCCCTTCACGGTAAACATGGTCGAATCCATTACTAACTTGGACATGACGACAGCAGATTGGGCTAGCATGTGTAAATCTGTGCTAAATGGAGGACAATATTTGTTATGGAAAGTTGCCAATGAGGAATTTTGCACGAAGACAGCTAGGCGAAATGCAGCAGCCGGTTACCCTCAAAGAAATCTAGATATGTTGTTAGGAAAAGGACCTTATGAGGGTCAACGGCAACAAATTGAATATGATCCTGCAATATATGCACAAATTGCTGCAGACGGAGTTAGGGCATGGAAGACTTTACAAGGACATGGAGATTTTCAAGGTCAGCTATCTAAGGTAATACAGAGACCTAATGAATCTTACGCTGACTTTGTAGATAGGCTTATTCAAACAGCCACTAAATATTTTTGGGATACAGATCAAGCAATGCCATTAATAAAACAACTGGCTTATTACCAAGGAAATCGTTGCTGCAGAGAGGTTATTAGACCATGGAGACATGAAGACTTAAATACATATATTAAATTATGTAGAGATATTAATGAACAAGGGCAAGTCTTGGCAGCTGCAGTACAACAGGCTTTAGATGCCAGGCCAGAAACATGCTATAATTGTGAACAAACAGGACATTTTAAAAGGAGTTGCCCCATAAGAGGAGGTTTTAACAAAACTAGAAATCAAAGGAATAGAATACCGGGTATTTGCCCACGATGCCGTAGAGGGAGACATTGGGCTAATGAATGCCGTTCTCAAACCACCATAGAAGGTACTCCGTTATCAAAAAACGAACAAGGATCAAGTATTTACCCACGATATCATGGAGAAAGGCATCAGGCTTCATTGCCAAAAAACGGACTGGGGGGCCCAATGCTCCGGGGCCCACAACCACAAATATATGGGGCAGTGGAGGAACCCAGCAACACCATCAGGGTGGTCCCCAGGACACATTGTTCATTAAATCCCTCATCAGACAAACCCGAGGGAGCGCAGAGTTGGACATCTGTGCCTCTGCCAGAGCAGTATTAACTCCAGAGATGGGAGTTCAAATCATTCCTACAGGAGTAAAAGGACCTCTTCCCCAAGGAACAGTAGGCTTATTATTGGGACGTAGTTCATCTACATTAAAAGGACTTATGATAAGTCCTGGGGTAATTGATCCTAATTATGTAGGTGAAATAAGAATTATAGCTAGTTCTCCAGGAGGTATATCAGTAATTTCACCTGGAGATAGAATAGCACAATTGTTAATAATACCCAGCCTACACAATAAGTTCCCTAGCCTTAATGTGGAAAGAGGTTCTAGGGGATTAGGCTCCACAGGTGTAGATTGGGCTATGTTGTCTTTAAATTTAGATTCTCTCCCAATGCTAAAACTAAATATTCAGGGTCACGAGTTTAATGGACTACTGGACACAGGTGCTGACCTTAGCATCATATCTTGTCGAGAATGGCCAAAACATTGGCCATTACAACAAGCCACTCAAACACTTCGAGGCCTAGGAGTGGCGACTAATCCCCATAGAAGTTCTATGATATTAGATTGGAAGGATCCTGAAGGCTGTGAAGGAACTATACAGCCATATGTTTTGGATCACCTTCCTATTAATTTATGGGGACGAGATGTCCTGGATCAACTAGGTTTGATGTTAACAAATATCATCAATTCTAATGCGCCCACTACTAGGGCTAGACAAGGTGTTAGGAGAGAAAAAAGATTAGGAAAACAAGAACAAGGTTTAGCAGCACCAATTCAATTAGATCAAGGAACAGACAGACATGGGTCGGATTTTCAGAAAGGGCCACTGAGACAATCAAAATTACTTGGAAATCAGAAAGACCAGTGTGGGTTCCTCAGTGGCCCTTGACTAAAGAAAAGATACAAGTAGCCCATGATCTGGTCAAACAACAATTAGCGGAAGGACATTTACAAATTTCCATATCTCCCCTTAATACTCCCATTTTTGTCATCAAAAAGAAATCAGGTAAATGGAGATTATTGCAAGATTTAAGAGCCATTAATAATGAAATGGTCATTATGGGACCTGCTCAATCAGGGATTCCTCAATTGGCTGCTTTACCAAAAACGTGGCATGTTTTAGCTATAGACATAAAAGATTGTTTTTTTTCAATTCCAATTCATCCTGAGGATAGTCCACGTTTTGCATTTACTATCCCTGCATTAAATCATGAAGGTCCTGATGAGAGATATGAGTGGAAAGTACTCCCTCAAGGGATGGCTAACAGTCCAACTATGTGTCAAATCTATGTTAATAAAGCAATCCAGCCACTTAGAAATCAAAATCCTGAACTAAAAATATTTCACTATATGGATGATGTATTATTAGCACATAAAGATAAAGACACATTGCTGGAATGTTATGCCACACTTACGAACTTATTAAAAAAATATAATCTAGAAATAGGAGTAGATAAAGTACAATTAAATTTTCCAATTAATTATTTAGGAGTTCTATTATCCTCAACCATGGTCCGTCCACCGAAAATTCAAATACGAGTAGATCAACTCAAATCACTCAACGATTTTCAAAAGTTATTGGGAGACATAAATTGGATAAGGCCTTATCTAGGCATACCAACAGGAGAGTTGGGACCTTTATTTGATATTCTAAAAGGTCCATCAGATCCAAATTCACCCCGAATGTTAACTCCTAAAGCTAGAAAGGCATTAAAAATTATTGAAACTTATATGGAAAATATGCATTTAGATAGAATTGATATAAGATTGCCATTATTATTTATTGTACTACCAACAAAAAATATTCCTACAGGTGTATTTTGGCAAGAAGGTCCATTATTGTGGATACATTTATCTTATTCTCCTAACACTATTCTTACTAGGTATCCTGAGGCTGTAGGACAATTAATACTCAAAGGAATAAGAGCAGCAAAGGGAGTGTTTGGAATTTCTCCCAATAAAATTATTACTCCATATACTATGGATCAAATTGATGAGTTAGCTAATGAGTTAAATACTTGGGCAATAATCATGTGTAAATCTAATGTTTCATTTGATAATCATTTACCATCGAATCCTTTGTTGTCTTTTTGGTCTAAGCATCCTGTAGTTTTTCCTAAAATGACAAGGAAAACACCTATCATGAATGCTCCAAATATATTCACTGATGGGTCTAATAATGGTACAGCAGCCGTAGTTACCCCTGATCAAACTTTTACATTTTTAGTACCCAAACAATCAGCTCAAAAGGTAGAGCTTAATGCAGTTTTACAAGCTTTTGTGATGTTCAAAGATTCTGTATTTAATTTATTTTCTGATAGTCAATATATAGTTAATGCTATTATATCCCTTGAAGATGCTGGTAGGATTTCCCCTTCCTCTACTGTTTTCTCTTTGTTTTCCACTATACAAAGTCTTATATGGGACAGAAAAGATCCATTCTTTATAGGACATATTAGGGTACATACAGGATTGCATGGAGCCCTTAGTTTGGGCAATGATTTAGCAGATAAAACTACACATGACGTACATATTTTCTCTACATTAGAAGAAGCTACAAATTTTCATAAAAGGTTCCATGTTAATACTAATACTTTATAAAAGTGTTTTAAAATAACTAAGGAACAAGCCAGGCATATAATAAAACAATGTCAAAATTGTGTGACCTTTTTACCACAAGTTAATCTTGGAGTCAATCCTAGAGGACTGATACCTAACCATATTTGGCAGATGGACGTCACACACTTGCCAGAATTTGGAAAATTAAAATATTTACATGTTACAGTTGATACTTCTTCTGGATTTTTGATGGGCTCCCTTCATGCCGGAGAAAAAACTAAAGATGTTATAGCTCATTGCTTACAAAATTTTGCCACTGTGGGTGTTCCTAAACAGTTAAAAACTGATAACGGTCCGGGTTATACTTCTGCCTCTTTTAAACAATTTTGCTCATCATTTGGTATTTCTCATATAACAGGAATCCCATACAATCCACAGGGACAAGGCATAGTTGAAAGAGCTCATCAAACTATTAAAACATACCTATTAAAGCAAAAAGAGGGAATTGGTAAGGGGTATATATCCCCCAAAGATAAACTTAAAATAACCCTTTTTACTCTAAACTTTCTAAATTTGGATTCATCAGGACTTAGTGCTGCGGAAAGACATATGTATCCGAAAAATGTACATAAGCCTAAGGTACTTTGGAAAGATATTCTAACAGGACAATGGAAAGGTCCTGATCCAGTTATTGTCTGGAGTCGGGGTTCCGTTTGTGTGTTTCCACAGGGAGAACAGCAGCCGATTTGGATTCCAGAGAGATTAACTAAAGCAATTTCTACAGAAAAAGAAGATGATTTGACTCAAATCCATAACAGCTGATATCCAGAGCTCCACCTTGGCTATTCTTACATCTGCAACAGTGATTAACCACGGTGATTTTTTCAATATCTATTTTATTATTGCAATTTTCCCACATCGTAAAGTTCTATTTTATTTTTTGAGCTCATACAAATATAGGGTTTTTTTTTATCAGTTTTATTTTTTGACAGTGTTTTATTTTTTGACTAGAGTTTTTAAACATTGCAATGGAGATTTCACCTAGGTAAAACTACAAGGCCTTTATTGTCTTATGTGTTGTATGTTATGTGTGCACTGTTTTGTGTTGTATGTCTGTATGTGTGTATGTCCATATTTCATTGATGAGGAGCGCTCATGAAAAAATGGATCCGAATTTTTTTTCACGTGATTTATATGGTTTAATTTAAATTAGGTGAACAGCTGTTAATGATTGCTTTTAAAGGTGGTTAACAGATCTGTTTGTTTACTAATTTAAATTAGGTAAACAGCTGTTAAGGATTGTTTTTAAAGGAGTTTAACAGATCTGTTTGTTTACTTTCACCTTTCCTTTTCATTATATTTAATAATTCTGTTCAGCATAATGTCTCTTTAGCATCATTTCCAGAATTCCCATCTCCATCCCAGTGCCGGTGAAGACTAAGATAAAACCAAACTACACCTTCTAAGATAGTTATCACAGTAAACTGCATAAACTGATGCATCAATGAGTATAACTCAACAAGTTGTGCTCAATCAAGGACTCGGTTTACTTTGGGAAGAAATGGACATATTGATAGACTCTTCCACTTTGAACTGCCTGCAGAACTTGCCTGAACTATATATCAGTTGCATGCATTGTGAACTATCGTCTGGAGCAGGGAATTGTGGTACTGCTGGCATATCTTTGCTGATGGTGTCACCAGTGATGCAATTTCCTTGCCAGCTCACCCCATGTTAATTGTGGTAATGCTGGCATATCCTTGCTGATGGTGTCACCAGTGACGCAATTTTTCCAAAGGAGCCGTCAATTGGCTTGGTGTTGTGGCATTTCTGTATCTTCCTCCCTTCTACTAGTGATGGTCTAAAATTTGGGGGCCAACAGAGGTGAGGCAAAGAACCTCACCCCCCCACTGGCACCAAGGCTAAATTTGGGGGCCAGCAGAGGTGAGGCAAGAACCTCACACCCCCACTGGTGCATAGGCCTATCCACAAGCATGGCTGAATGCTGAACCAGTAGTCAGTGACAGGTTGATCTGATTGCAGTGGATTCAACCTAAGACAGGAAGCTGACGCCTAAAGGTCAGTTTTCCCATGACGGGTAAGAACCATATGTTGAACTGGACAACCTACCAGGCACGGTCCTTAAGCCACATTGCTTGTTGTTTAATTAATCAGAAGGGGGGAGATGCTGAGGGCCATTGCCAAGTAGAAATGACGCATCAAAATTTCCTTGCCAGCGTACCCCATGTTAAATGGACTAGCCTTAGAATTTCGCTGTTGACATTGCATGTAAGGTGACCTTGCCCAAGGATCAGGGTGGATCCCTGTTTACAGCTGATCAGGTTTGAGGAACTATCCCGGTCTTTGGGTTTAGGGCGTTCCCCGTTTAAGACAATATGTGTTTTAGGGAAGTTGGAGGTTGAAGATTATTGCTGCCAGGATTAGGGTGTTCCTGCTGCTTGTTCCCATTGAGTTCTCCTGAGATTCAAATGGGATTTGGGAAAAAAGCCTCCTGGGAGGTGAATGAGGCGGCAACAGAACTGGGATTGCCCCAGAGCATGTGTGGAGGCCAGTGTGAGTTGAGGAATAAAGAATTGCTATTTGAATCTACAAAGCTGTGTGGTGGCTCATGATTCTGTGCCCAGCCAAGACTGTGGCAGCAACCCCATTCCATTAAAGTGGTTTTCGCCAGTCTCTGTTTAGGGCTACATCAATAGGAAACAAACCACACAGATAGATGTTGGAACAAATTCATTGTGTCAAGTTTCAAAGAGCTAGCACAAACCGTGTATGATTTAGAGTTCCAACTAAATGTATCCATATAGAAGAAAAGAGAGTGAAACCTAAAAATTAAAAATTTTACTGCTAACGAACGGTTTAACCTAATAGAACGAAATTTGGTGAGCTGAGTGGGATTGTTGCACTCATCATTACCTGAAAGTATCATCAAGATTCGTGAAAAAATGTTTGCTGAGATTTCAGGAAACTCGTATTTTTCTGGATCTTGGCAACTCCTTTCCATGAAATTGGTTTTCGCCAGTCTCTGCTTAGGGCTACATCAATACGAAACAATCCATAGAGATAGAACTGGGACTACATCATTGTGTCAAGTTTCAAGGAGCTAGCACAAACCATGTTTGATTCATAGTTCTGACTTCGTGTAACAACATAGGAGAAAACTGAGTGAAACCTAAAAATTAAAACGGTTACTGCAAATGAATGGTTTAACCTAGAAGAACGAAATTTGGTGAGCTGAGTAGGATTGGTGCACTGATCATTACCTGAAAGTATCATCAAGATTACATAAAAAAATGTTTGCTGAGATTTCAGGAAATTGGTAGTTTTTTGGAAGCTTGGCAACCCCTTTTCATGAAAGTGATTTTCACCAGACTATGCTTAGGGCTACATCAATTAGGAAACAAACCATAGAGATAGAACTTGGAACTTTCTATTGTGTCAAGTTTCAAAGAGCTAGCACAAACTGTGTTTGATTTAGAGTTCCAAATACGTGTATCCATATAGGAGATAACAGAGTGAAACCTAAAAATTAAAACTCTTACTGCAAACGAACGGTTTAACCTAGAAGAACGAAATTTGGTGAGTCAAGTGGAATTGGTGCACTGATCATTACCTGAAAGTATCATCAAGTTTGGGTGAAAAAATGTTTCCTGAGATTTCAGGAAAAAGGTAGTTTTTTGGAAGCTTGGCAACCCCTTTCCATGAAAGTTATTTTCGCCAGTCTCTACTTAGGGCTACATCAATAGGAAACAAACCATAGAGATAGAACTGGGAACTACTTTATTGTGTCATGTTTCAAAGAGCTTACACAAACCGTGTTTGATTTAGTGTTCCAACTACATGTATCCATACAGGAGAAAACAGAGTGAAACCTAAAAATTAAAACTCTTACTGCAAACGAACAGTTTAACATAGAAAAACAAAATTTTGTGAGCCATGGGGATTGGTGCCCTGATCATTACCTGGAAGTATCATCAAGATTGGGTCAAAAAATATTGGCTGAGATTTCAGTAAACTCATAGTTTTTTGGAAGCTTGGCGACCACTTTTCATGAAAGTGATTTTCGCCAGTCTCTGCTTAGGGCTACATCAATACGAAACAATCCAAAGAGATAGAACATGGAACTACTTCATTGTGTCAAGTTTCAAAGAGCTAGCAGAAACCGTGTTTGATTTAGCGTTCCAAATATGTGTAACCACATAGGAGAAAACTGAGTGATGCCTAAAAATTAAAACGGTTACTGCAAACGAACGGTTTAACCTAGAAGAACTAAATTTGGTGAGTCCAGTGGGATTGCTTCACTGATCATTACCTGAAAGTATCATCAAGATTTGGTGAAAATATTTTTTGCTGAGATTTCAGGAAACTCATAGTTTTTTTGGAAGCTTTGCAACTCCTTTCCATGAAAGTGATTTTCGCCAGTCTCTGCTTAGGGCTACATCAATAGGAAACAAACCTTAGACACAGAACTCGGAACTACTTCATTGTGTCAAGTTTCAAAGAGCTAGCAGAAACCGTGTTTGATTTAGAGTTCCCACTACATGTATCCATATAGGAAAAAACAGAGTGAAACCTAAAAATTTAAACTCTTACTGCAAATGAACGGTTTAACATAGAAGAACGAAATTTGGTGAGCCACGTGGGATTGGTTCACTGATCTTTTCCTGAAAGTATCATCAAGATTGGGTGAAAAAATGTTTGCTGAGATTTCAGGAAACTCGTAGTTTTTTGGAAGCTTGGCAAACCCTATCCATGAAAGTGATTTTTGCCAGTCTCTACTTAGGGCTACATCAATAGAAAAGAAACCATAGAGATAGAAGTTGGAACTTCTTTATTGTGTCAAGTTTCATAGAGCTAGCACAAACCGTGTTTGTCTTAGAGTTCCAACTACATCTATCCACATAGGAGAAAACAGAGTGAAACCCAAAAATTAAAACTCTTACTGCAATCGAACGGTTTAACCTAGAAGAACAAAATTTGGTGAGCCGAGTGGGATTGTTTCAGTGATCATTACCTGAAAGTATCATCAAGATTCGGTGAAAAAATGTTGGCTGAGATTTCAGGAAACTCGTATTTTTTTGGCAGCTTGGCAACCCCTTTCCATGAAAGTGATTTTCGCCAGTCCCTGCTTAGGGCTATGCTGCAGTCTTGGCTGGGCACAGAATCACAAACCACTCAAGCAGGAACAAAACTTTATTTTTGAAAAAGTCGCCAATAGTCCGTAGTCGCTGGCAAGCCGCAAGTGGTTTGTTTACCCATGCGTCCCTCCACACAGGAACCTGAGGGTCCGGACCTCCCCAGGAATTTCCTCCTACTATCCTTTTCCAACCAATGGGAACTCTCCAGGAGTCCCGTAACTTGAGTCTGGTATCAGGCCAAGGTGAAAAGCAGGAGTTCAATTTCCATATGAATGTAAATCTTAACATAATCATATCATCTTAGTGGCTAGCTGGCATGTGCAAAAAAAAGTGCCATGCATCATATTATTTGCTTGTGGCTCCTAGCATCTGCCCCCTTCTGTTTAATTAAAAAACAACAATGTGGCTAGGGACCGTGCCTGGTAAGTTGTCCAATTCAACAAATGGTTCTTACCCGTCATGGGAGAACTGACCTTTAGGCTTCAGCTTCGTGTCTTAGGTTGAATCCACTGCAATCAGATCAAACTGTCACTGACTACCAGTCCAGCATTCAGCCATGCTTGTGGATAGGCCTATGCACCAGTCGGGGGTGAGGTTCTTGCCTCACCTCTGTTGGCCCCCCAATTTAGCCTTGGTGCCAGTGGGGGGGTGAGGTTCTTTGCCTCACCTCTGTTGGCCCCCAAATTTTAGACCATCACTAGTAGAAGGGAGGAGGATACAGAAATGCCACGACACCAAGCCAATTGATGGCTCCTTTGGAAAAATTGCATCACTGGTGACACAATCAGCAAAGATATGCCAGCATTACCACAATTAACATGGGGTGAGCTGGCAAGGAAATTGCATCACTGGTGACACCATCAGCAAAGATATGCCAGCAGTACCACAATTCTCTGCACCAGACGATATTTTATAATGTGTGTAACTGATATATAGTTCAGGCAAATTCTGCAGGCAGTTCAAATTGGAGGAGTCTATCAATATGTCCATATCCTCCCCAAGTAAATCAAGTTCTTGATTGAGTATTACTTGTTGAGTTATATTCATTGATGTATCAGTTTATACAGTTCACTGTGATAGCTATCATAGAAGCTGTAGTTTGGTTTTATCTGAGTCTTCATTAGAACTGGGAGGGAGATGGAAATTTTGGCAATGATGCTAAAGAGACATTATCCTGAACAGAATTATTAAATATAATGAAAAGGAAAGGTGAAAGTAAACAAATAGATCTGTTAAACTCCTTTAAAAACAATCCTTAACAGCTGTTTACCTAATTTAAATTAGTAAACAAACAGATCTGTTAACCACCTTTAAAAACAGTCATTAACAGCTGTTCACCTAATTTAAATTAAACCATATAAATCACGTGAATAAAAAATTTGGATCCATTTTTTCATGAGCGCTCCTCATATATGAAATATGGACATACACGCATACAGACATACAACACAAAACAGTCCACACATAACACAAAACACATAAGACAAAGGCCTTGTAGGTTTACCTAGGTGAAATCTCCATTGCAATGTTTAAAACTACACAGTCAAAAAATAAAACACAGTCAAAAAATAAAAACTGATCAGAAAAACATTAACCTAGGTTTCTATGAGCTCAAAAATAAAATAGAACTTTATGATGTGGAAAAATGCAATAATAAAATAGATATTGAAAAAAAAACACCTTGATTAATCACTGTCATAGATTTAAAAATAGCCAAACTGGAGCTCTGGATATCAGCTGTTATGGATTTGAGTCAAATTATCTTCTTTTTCTGTAGAAATTGTTTTAGTTAATCTCTCTGGAATCCAAATCGGTTGCTGTTCCTCCTGTGGGAAAACACAGACAGCACCCCGATTCCAGACAATCACGGGATCGGGGCCTTTCCATTGTCCTGTTAGAATATCTTTCCAAAGTACCTTAGGCTTATGTACATTTTTGGGGTACAAATGTCTTTCCGCAGCACTAAGTCCCGATGAATCTAAATTTAAAAAGTTTAGAGTAAAAAGGGTTATTTTAAGTTTATCTTTGGGGGATATATACCCCTTTCCAATTCCCTCCTTTTGTTTTAATAAGTACTTTTTAATAGTTTGATGAGCTCTTTCAACTATGCCTTGTCCTTGTGGATTGTATGGAATTCCTGTTATGTGAGTAATGCCAAATGATGAGCAAAATTGTTTAAAAGAGGTGGAAGTATAACCAGGACCGTTGTCCGTTTTTAACTGTTTTGGAACACCCACAGTGGCAAAATTTTGTAAGCAATGAGCTATAACATCTTTAGTTTTTTCTCCGGCATGAAGGGAGCCCATCAAAAATCCGGAAGAGGTATCAACTGTAACATGTAAATATTTTAATTTTCCAAATTCTGGCAAGTGTGTGACGTCCATCTGCCAAATATGGTTAGGTATCAGTCCTCTAGGATTGACTCCAAGATTAACTTGTGGTAAAAATGTCACACAATTTTGACATTGTTTTATTATATGTCTGGCTTGTTCTTTAGTTATTTTAAAACGTTTTTGTAAAGTATTAGCATTGACATGGAACCTTTTATGAAAATTTATAGCTTCTTCTATTGTGGAGAAAATATGTATGTCATGTGTAGATTTATCTGCTAGTTCATTGCCCATACTAAGGGCTCCAGGCAATCCTGTATGTGCCCTGATATGACCTATAAAGAATGGATCTTTTCGGTCCCAGATTAGACTTTGTATAGCAGAAAACAAAGAGAAAACAGTAGAAGAAGGTGAAATCCTACCAGCATCTTCAAGGGATACTATAGCATTAACTACATACTGACTATCAGAAAATAAATTAAATACAGAATCTTTAAACATCATAAAAGCTTGTAATACTGCATTAAGCTCTACCTTTTGAGCTGATTGTTTGGGAACTAAAAATGTAAAAGTTTGATCAGGAGTAACTACTGCTGCTGTACCATTGTTTGACCCATCAGTGAATATATTTGGAGCATTTATGATAGGGGTTTTTCTTGTCATTTTTGGAAAAACTACAGGATGCTTAGACCAAAAAGACAACAAGGGATTAGATGGTAAGTGATTATCAAATGAAACACTAGATTTACACATGATTATTGCCCAAGTATTTAACTCATTAGCTAACTCATCAATTTGATCCATAGTATATGGAGTAATAATCTTATTGGGAGAAATCCCAAATACTCCCTTAGCTGCTTTTATTCCTTTGAGTATTAATTGTCCTACAGCCTCAGGATATCTAGTAAGAATAGTGTTAGGAGAATAAGATAAATGTATCCACAATAATGGACCTTCTTGCCAAAATACTCCTGTAGGAATATTTTTTGTTGGTAGTACAATAAATAATAAAGGCAAACTTATATCAATTCTATCCAAATGCATATTTTCCATATACGTTTCAATGATTTTTAATGTTTTTCTTGCTTCAGGCGTTAACATGCGGGGTGAATTTGGATCTGATGGACCTTTTAGAATATCAAATAAAGGTCCTAACTCTCCTGTTGGTATGCCTAGATAAGGCCTTATCCAATTTATGTCTCCCAATAACTTTTGAAAGTCATTAAGTGACTTGAGTTGATCTACTCGTATTTGAATTTTTGGTGGACGGACCATGGTTGAGGATAATAGAACTCCTAAATAATTAATTGGAAGATTTAATTGTACTTTATCTATTGCTATCTCTAGATTATAATTTTTCAATAAGTTTGTAAGTGTGGCATAACATTCTAGTAATGTGTTTTTATCTTTATGTGCCAATAACACATCATCCATATAGTGAAATATTTGTAGTTCAGGATTTTGATTTCTAAGTGGCTGGATTGCTTTATTAACATAAATTTGACACATAGTTGGGCTGTTAGCCATCCCTTGAGGGAGTACTTTCCATTCATATCTCTGATCAGGACCTTCATGATTCAGTGCAGGGATAGTAAATGCAAAATGTGGACTATCCTCGGGATGAATTGGAATTGAAAAGAAACAATCTTTAATATCTATAGCTAAAACATGCCAGGTTTTTGGTAAAGCAGACAATTGGGGAATCCCTGATTGAGCAGGTCCCATAATAACCATCTCATTATTAATGGCTCTTAAATCTTGTAATAATCTCCATTTACCAGATTTCTTTTTAATGACAAAAATGGGAGTATTATGGGGGGATACGGAAGGTTGTATATGTCCTTCCGCTAATTGTTGTTTGACCAGATCATGGGCTACTTGTATCTTTTCTTTAGTCAGGGGCCACTGAGGAACCCACACTGGTCTTTCTGATTTCCAAGTAATTTTGATTGTCTCAGTGGCCCTTTCTGAAAACCCAAACCATGTCTATTTATTTCTTGATCTATTTGAATAGGTGCTATCATACCTTGTTCTTGTTCTCTTAATCTTTTTTCTCTCCTAAAGCCTTGTTTAGCCCTAGTAGTGGGCGCGTTAGGATTGATGTTATTTGTTAATGTCAATCCTAATTGATCTAGGACATCTCGTCCCCATAAATTTACAGGAAGATGATCTAATACATAGGGCTGTATAGTTCCTTCACATCCTTCAGGATCCCTCCAATCTAATACCATAGCACTTCTATGGGGATTTGTTGCCACTCCTAGGCCTCGATGATGCTGAGGTCAGGACCTGTGTCCAGCAGTCCATTAAAGTCATGTCCTTGAATATTTAATTTTAGCATTGGGCAAGAATCTAAATTTAAAGACAGCATAGCCCAATCTACACCTGTGGAGCCTAATCCCTTGGAACTTCTTTCAACATTACAACTGGAAAATTTATCATGCAGGCTGGGTATTATTAATAACTGTGCTATTCTATCTCCTGGTGAAATTACTGATATACCTCTTGGAGAACTAGGTATAATTTTTATTTCACCCTCATAATCGGAATCAATTACCCCAGGACTTATCATAAGTCCTTTTAGTGTAGAAGAACTGTGTCCCAATAATAAGCCTACCGTACCCTGGGGAAGAGGTCCTTTTACTCCTGTTATGATTTGAACTCCCATCTCCCATCTCCCATCTCTGGAGTTAGTACTGCTCTGGCAGAGGTGCAGATGTCCAACCCTGTGCTCCCTCTAGTTTGTCTGATGAAGGATTTAATGGATAATGTTTCCTGGGCACTACCTTGATGGTGCCATTGCGTTCCTCCATTGCCCTATATATTTGTGGTTTTGGGCCCCAGGGCATTGGGCCCTCTAGTGCGTTTTTTTGCAAGGGAGCTTGATACCATTCTCCATGATATCGTGGGTAAGCACTTGGTCCTTATCCATTTTTTTGATAATGGAATACCCTCTATGCTGGTTTGAGAACGGCATTCATTAGCCCAACGTTTCCCTATATGGCATCGTGGGCTAATACCCGGAATTCTATTCCTTTGATACCTAGTTTTTTTAAACCCTCCTCTTATGGGGCAACTCCTTTTAAAATGTCCGGTTTGATTACAATTATAGCATGTTTCTGGCCTGGCATCTAAAGCCTGTTGTACTGCTGCTAAGACTTGTCCTTGTTCATTAATGTCCCTACATAATTTAATATATGTATTTAAATCTTCATGTCTCCATGGTCTAATGACCTCTCTGCAGCAACGATTTGCTTGGTCATAAGCCAGTTGTTTTATAAATGGCATTGCCTGTTCTGTATTTCCAAATATTCTAGAGGCTGTCTGAATAAGCCTATCTACAAATTCAGCGTAAGGTTCATTAGTTCCTTGTATTACCTTAGATAATTGACCTTGTAAATCTCCATGCCCCTGTAAAGTTTTCCATGCCCTAACTGCATCTACAGCAATTTGTGCGTATACGCCAGGGTCATATTCAATTTGCTGTCTTTGACCCTCATAAGGTCCCTTTCCCAATAACATATCTATATTTCTTTGAGGGTAACCGGCTTCTGCATTTCGCCTAGCTGTCTCCATGCAAAATTCCTCATTAGAAACCTTCCATAACAAATATTGTCCTCCATTTAGCACAGATCGACACATGTTAGCCCAATCTGCTGGTGTCATGTCCAAGTTGGTAACAGATTCGACCATGCTTATCGTGAAGGGAGCTTGCGGCCCGTAGGTTGTTACAGCCTCCTTTAATTGCTTTACTGTTTTGAAATCTAAAGCACAGTGAATTCGTTGCCCCCCTGCCTGCTCAAGTACAGGGCATGCTAATATTTGGGTTCCTGCCTCAGAATTCCGTGCATCAACTATGGGAGTTGAGGGCCACTCAGCTGTAGATGGAGCTGTTGGTTGAATTACACCCTCTGGTGATAGAACAGAGTTAGTAGCAGCCTCCTGTTGTAATTTTCAACCTGATGGCTGTTTTTCCTCTAAGTTTTCTTTCTTTAAATTTTCCTGTGTCTGACTAGCTTGAGAGACCTTCTCTTTTGCTTGACCTAGCGTTTTTTCTACCATACTTTGGACCTCTAACAGTTCACTTAACAGTTTTTCGGTTTGTTTTTTACTAGATTCTAATCTACTATAAAGGTAATGCAACCCAATAAGATAGGATAAAACAAAGCCGAAGCAGAATGAAAGAAAAACAGAGCAGAGAATGGTTGTATCAATTTTCACTTTCTCAGGGCCGAATAACTTCAAACCTTTAGCCAACCATTTTTCACAGTCCACTTGAGAAAATTCTAGGGTTAGGGAGCTTGAAATAAAAACAAAATAAATCAGAACAAGAACAAATTGTTTTTTGAAATGGTCACCCATTCTGTCACCTTCCCACAGGGGCGAGCAATTTTACTCACCTCTAAGTTTCAGGCATTCCCCGTCCAGGCCACCAAATGCCGCAGTCTTGGCTGGGCACAGAATCACGAGTCACTCAAGCAGGAACAAAACTTTATTTTTGAAAAAGCCGCCAATAGTCCGTAGGCGCTAGCAAGCCACAAGCGGATTACCCACGTGTCCGTCCACACCGGAACCAGAGGGGCCGGAACTCCCCAGGAATTACCTCCTACTATCCTTCCCCAAACATTGGGAACTCTCCAGGAGTCCCATAACATGAGTCTGGTAGCAGGACAAGGTGAACAGCAAAAGTCCAATTTCCATATGAATGTAAATCTTAACATAATCATAACATCACAGTGGCTAGCTGGCATGTACTACCAAAAGTGCCATGCATCATATTATTTGCTTGTGGCTCCTAGCAGGGCTACATCAATAGGAAACAAACCATTGAGATAGAATTTGGAACTACTTCATTGTGTCAAGTATCAAAGTGCTGAAACAAACCGTGTTTGATTTAGAGTTCCAACTGCATGTATCCGTATAGGAGAAAACAGAGTGAAACCTAAATATTAAAAAGATTACTGCAAACGAA
Source organism: Spermophilus dauricus (assembly GCA_002406435.1). Lineage (NCBI taxonomy): Eukaryota > Metazoa > Chordata > Mammalia > Rodentia > Sciuridae > Spermophilus > Spermophilus dauricus. The sequence continues at coordinate 605,606 of KZ295262.1, forward strand.
CGGTTTAACCTAGAAGAACAAAATTTGGTGAGCCGAGTGGGATTGGTGCATTGATCATTACCAGAAAGTATCATCAAGATTCGGTGAAAAAATGATTGCTGAGATTTAAGGAAACTCACAGTTTTCTGTTAGCTTTCAACCAATTTCTATGAAAGTGATTTTCGCCAGTCTCTGCTTAGGGCCACATCAATAGGAAACAAATCATAGAGATAGAACTGGGAACTACTTCATTGTGTCAAGTTTCAAAGAGCTAGCACAAACCGTGTTTGATTTAGAGTTACAACCACATGTATCCATAAAGGAGAAAACAGAGTGAAACCTAAAAATTAAAACTCTTACTGCAAACGAACGGTTTCACATAGAAGAACAAAATTTGGTGAGCCAAGTGGGATTGGTGCCCTGATCATTACCTGAAAGTATCATCAAGATTGGGTGAAAAAATGTTTGCTGAGATTTCAGGAAACTCGTAGCTTGGCAACCCCTTTCCTTGAGAGTGATTTTTGCGAGTCTCCGTTTAGGGCTACATCAATAGGAAACAAACCATGGAGATAGAACTTGGAACTACTTCATAGTGTCAAGTTTCAAAGAACTAGCACAAAAGGTGTTTGATTTAGGGTTGCAACTACATGTATCCATATAGGAGAAAACACATTGAAACCCAAATGTTAAAACAGTTACTGCAAACGAATGGTTTAACCTAGAAGAACAAAATTTGGTGAACCTAGTGGGACTTGTGCCCTTATCATGACATGAAAATACCATCATGATTGGGTGAAAAATTGTTTGCTGAGATTGCAGGAAACTCATAGTTTTCTGGAAGCTTTCAACCCGTTTCCATGAAAGTGATTTTCGCAAGTCTCTGCTTAGGGCTACATCAATAGGAAACAAACAACAGATAGAGAACTTGGAACTACTTTATTGTGTCATGATTCAAAAAGCTAGCACAAACTGTGTTTGATTTAGAGTTCCAACTACATGTATCCATATAGGAGAAAACAGAGTGAAACCTAAAAATTAAAAATCTTACTGCAAACGAATGGTATTACCTAGAAGAACAAAATTTGCTGAGAAAAGTGGGATTGGTTCAATGATCATTACCTGAAAGTATCATCAAGATTGGGTGAAAAAATGTTTGCTGAGATTTCAAGAAACTCATAGGTCTCTGGAAGCTTTCAACCCCTTTCCATTAAAGTGATTTTTGCCAGTCTCTGCTTAGGGCTACATAAATAGGAAAGAAACCATGGAGATAGAACTTGGAACTACTTTATTGTGTCATGATTCAAAAAGCTAGCACAAACCGTGTTTGATTTAGAGTTCCAACTACATGTATCCATATAGGAGAAAACAGAGTGAAACCTAAAAATTAAAAATCTTACTGCAAACGAATGGTATTACCTAGAAGAACAAAATTTGCTGAGAAAAGTGGGATTGGTTCAATGATCATTACCTGAAAGTATCATCAAGATTGGGTGAAAAAATGTTTGCTGAGATTTCAAGAAACTCATAGGTCTCTGGAAGCTTTCAACCCCTTTCCATTAAAGTGATTTTTGCCAGTCTCTGCTTAGGGCTACATAAATAGGAAAGAAACCATGGAGAAAAAACTTGGAACTACTTCATTGTGTCAAGTTTCAATGAGCTAGCACAAACCGTGTTTGATTTAGATTTCAAACTACATGTATCCATAAAGGAGAAAACAGAGTGAAACCTAAATATTAAAACGGTTACTGTAAACGAACGGTTTAACCTAGAAGAATGAAATTTGGTGAGTGAATTGGGATTGGTGCACTGATCATTACCTGAATGTACCATCAACATTGGGTGAAAAAATGTTTCCTGAGATTTCAGGAAACTCGTAGTTTTTGGGCAGCTTGTCAACCCCTTTCCATGAAAGTGATTTCCACCAGTTTCTGCTAAGGTCTACATCATTAGGAAAAAAACCATAGAGATAGAACCTAGAACTATTTTATTGTGTCAAGCTTCAAAGAGCTAGCACAAACCGTGTTTAATTACAGTTCAAACTACATATATCCATATAGTAGAAAACACAATGAAACCTAAAAATAAAAACGGTTACTGCAAACGAACAATTTAACCTGGTAGATCGAAATTTTGTGAGCCAAGTGGGATTGGTGCCCTGATCATTACCTAAAAGTATCATCAAGACTGCGTGAAAAAATGTTTGCTGTGATTTCAGGAAACTCAAAGTTTTCTGTTAACTTTCAACCCCTTTCCATGAAAGAGATTTTCGACAGTCTCTGCATAGGGCAACTACAATAGGAAACAAACCATAGATATAGAACTTGGAACTACTTCATTGTGTCAAGTTTCAAATATCCAGCACAAACCGTGTTGGATTTAGATTTCCAAATACATGTATCCATATAGGAGAAAAGAGAGAGACACCTAAAATTTAAAACGGTTACTGCAAACGAACGGTTTAACCTAGAAGAACGAAATTGGGTGAGACAAGTGGGATTGGTCCCCTGATCTTTTACTGAAAGTATTATCAAGATTGGGTGAAAAATGCTTTCTGAGATTTCAGGAAACTCACAGTTTTCTGGAAGCTTTCAACGCCTTTCCATGAATGTGATTTTCGCCAGTCTCTGCTTAGGGCTACATCAATAGGAAACAAACAATAGAGATAGAACTTGGAACTACTTTATTCTGTCATATTTCAAAGAGCTAGCCCAAACCGTGTTTGATTTAGTGTTCGAACTGCATGTTTCCATACAGGAGAAAACATAGTGAAACCTAAATTTTAAAATGTTTACTGCAAACTAACGGTTTCACCTAGAAGAACGAAATTTGGTGAGCTTAGTGGGATTGGTGCACTGATCATTACCTGAATGCATGACCAAGACTGGGTGAAAAAATGTTTGCTGCGATTTCAGGAAACTCCTAATTTTTGGGAAGCTTGGCAATGCCTTTCCATGAAAGTGATTTTTGCCAGTTTCTGCTAAGGTCTACATCATTAGGAAACAAACCATAGAGATAGAACCTAGAACTACTTTATTGTGTCAAGCTTCACAAAGCTAGCACAAACCGTGTTTGATTACAGTTCCAACTACATGTATCCATATAGTAGAAAACACAATGAAACCTAAAAATAAAAACGGTTATTGCAAAAGAACAGTTTCACCTGGAAGAACAAAATTCGGTGAGCCAAGTGGGATTGGTGCCATGATCATTACCTGAACATATCATCAAGATTGGTGAAAAAATGATTGCTGAGATTTCAGAAAAGTCATAGTTTTCTGGAAGCTTTCAATCCCATTCCAGGAAAGTGATTTTCGCCAGTCACTGCTTAGGGCTATAGCAATAGAAAATAAACCATACAGATAGATCCTGGAACCTCTTCATTGTGTCAAGTTTCAAAGAGCTAGCACAAACCGTGTTTGATTTAGAGTTACAACTGCATGTATCCATATAGCAGAAAACAGAGTGAAACCTAAATATTTAAATGGTTACTGCAAACGAAAGGTTTAACCTAGAAGAAAGAAATTTGGTGAGCCAAGTGGGATTGGTGCACTGATCATTACATGAAATTATCATCAAGATTGTGTGAAAAAATGTTTGCTGAGACTTCATGAAACTCATAGTTTTCTGGAAGCTTTCAACCCCTTTCCTGAAAGTGATTTTCGCCAGTATCTGCTTAGGCCTACATCAATAGGAAACAAACCATAGAGATAGAACTTGGAAATATTTCACTGTGTCAAGCTTCAAAGAGCTAGCACCAACCGTGTTTGATTTAGAGTTACAACTGCATGTATCCAGATAGCAGAAAACAGAGTGAAACCTAAATATTAAAACGGTTACTGCAAAGGAATGGTTTAACCTAGAAGAACGAAATTTGGTGAGCCAAGTGGGATTGGTGCACTGATCATTACCTGAAAATATCATCAAGATTGGGTGAAAATATGTTTGCTGAGATTTCAGGAAACTCATAGTTTTCTGGAAGCTTTAAACCTCTTTCCATGAAAGTGATTTTCGCCAGTCTGTGCTTGGGGCTATAGCAATAGGAAATAAACCATACAGATAGAACTTCGAACTACTTCACTGTGTCAAGTTTCAAAGAGCTAGACAAAACCGTGTTTGATTTAGAGTTACAACAGCATGTATCCATATAGCAGAAAACAGAGTGAAACCAAAATACTAAAAGGGTTACTGCAAATGAAAGGTTTAAACTAGAAGAACACAATTTGGTGAGCCAAGTGGCATTTATGCACTGATCATTACCTGAAAGTATCATCAAGATTGGGTGAAAAAATGTTTGCTGAGATTTCAGGAAACTCATAGTTTTCTGGAAGTCGTCAACTCCGTTATATGAAGTGATTTTTGCCAGTGTCTGCTTGGGGCTATAAAATTGGACACAAACCATAGAGATAGATCTTGGAACTACTTCATTGTGTCAAGTTTCAAAGAGCTACCTCAAACCGTGTTTGATTTAGTGTTACAATTGCATGTATCCAAACAGCAGAAAACAGACTGAAACCTTAATATTAAAACAGTTCCTGCAAAGGAACAGTTTAACCTAGAAGAACGAAATTTGGTGAGCCAAGAGGGATTGGTGCACTGATCATTACCTGAAATTATCATCAAAATTAGGTTAAAAAATGTTTGCTGAGATTTCACGAAAGTCATAGTTTTCTGCAAGCTTTCAAGCCCGTTCCATTAAAGTGATTTTCGCCAGTCTCTGCTTATGGCTACATCAATAGGAAAGAAACCATAGAGATAGAACTTGGAACTACTTCATTGTGTCATGTTTGAAAGAGCTAGCACAAACCGTGTTTGATTTAGAGTTCCAACTGTATGTATCCATATAGCAGAAAACAGAGTGAAACCTAACTATTAAAACTGTTACTGCAAACAAACGGTTTAACCTAGAAGAACGAAATTTGGTGAGCCAAATGGGATTGGTGCACTGATCATTACCTGAAAGTTTCATCAAGATTAGGTGAAAAAAAGTTTCCTGAGATTTCAGGAAACTCATAGTTTTCTTTAAGCTTTCAAACTTGTTCCATGAAAGTGATTTTAGCCAGTCTCTTCTTAGGGCTATAGCAACAGGACATGAATCATAGAGATAGAACTTGGAACTACTTCATTGTGTCAAGTTTCAAGGAGCTAGCACAAACCGTGAATGTTTAAGAGTTACAACTGCATGTATCCATATAAGAGAAAACAGAGTGAAAACTAAATATTAAAACGGTTACTGCAAATGAACGGTTTAACCTATAAGAAGGAAATTTGTTGATCCAAGTGGGATTGGTGCACTGATTATTACCTGAATGTATCAATAAGATTGGGTGAAAAAATGTTTCCTGAGATTTCAGGAAACTCATAGTTTTCTGGAAGCTTTCAACCCCTTTCCATGAAAGTGATTTTCGCCACTCTTTGCTTAGGGCTACATCAGTAGGAAACAAACCATAGAGAAAGAACTTGGAACTACTTCATTGTGTCAAGTTTCAAAGAGCTAGCACAAACCGTGTTTCATTTAGAGTTACAACTGCCTGTATCCATATAGCAGAAAAAACAGTGAAACCTAATTATTACAACAGTTACTGCAAAGGAACGATTTAACCTAGAAGAACGAAATTTGGTGAGCCAATCGGGATTGGTACACTGATCATTACCTGAACATATCATCAATATTGGGTGATCTCATTACTATACAAAATTGCATACAAGAGGTTGTGAGGGAATGGGAAAATAAACAAGGAGAGAAATGAGTTTCAGTAGATAGGGTAGAGAGAGAAGTTGGGAGGGGAGGGGAGGGGGGATAGTAGGGGATAGGAATGGTAGCAGATTACAACAATTACCAATAGGACATTATGTAAAATCGTGGAAGTGTAACCGATGTGACTCTGCAATCTGCATTTGGGGTAAAATTGGGGGTTCATAACCAACTTCAGTCCAATGTATGAAGTATGTTATGTCAAGAGCGATGTAATGTTGTGAACAACCAATAAAAAAAAAAAGATAAAAAAAAATATTGGGTGATAAAATGTTTGGTGATAGTTAAGGAAACTCATAGTTTTCTGGAAGCTTTCAACCCCTTTCATTGAAAGTGATATTCGCCAGTCTCTGAATAGGGCTACATCAAAAGGAAACAAACCATAGAGATAGAACTTGGAACTACTTCATTGTGTCAAGTTTCAAAGAGGTAGCACAAACCGTGTTTGATTTAGAGTTACAACTGCGTGTACCCATATAGCAGAAAACAGAGTGAAACCTAAATATTATTAAGGTTACTGCAAACAAACGGTTTAAACTAGAAGAACGACATTTGGTGAGCCAAGTGGGATTGCTGCACTGATCATTACCTGAAAGTATCATTAAGACTGGGCTAAAAAATGCTTGCTAAGATTTCAGGAAACTCATAGTTTTCTGGAAGCTTTCAATCCCGTTACATTAAGTGATTTTCGCCAGTCTGTGCCTTGGTCTATAGCGATAGAAAATAAACCATACAGATAGACCTTGGAACTACTTCATTTTGTCAAGATTCAAAGTGCTAGCACAAACCGTGTTTGTTTTAGAGTTACAACTGCATGTATCCATATAGCAGAAAACAGAGTGAAACCTAAATATTAAAACGGTTACTGCAAACGAACGGTTTAACTTAGAAGAAAGAATTTTGGTGAGTCAAGTGTTATTGGTGCACTGATCATTACATGAAAATATCATCAAGATTGGGTGAAAAAATGTTTGTTGAGATTTCAGGAAACTCATAGTTTTCTGGAAGCTTTCAACCCCTTTCCATGAAAGTGATTTTCGCCAGTCGCTGCTTAGGGCTATAGCAATAGGAAATAAACCATACAGATAGAACTTCGAACTACTTCATTGTGTCAAGTTTCAAACTGCTAGCACAAACCGTGTTTGATTTAGAGTTACAACTGCATGTATCCATATGGCAGAAAAGAGAGTGAAACATAAATATTAAAATGGTTACTGCAAACAAACCGTTTAAACTAGAAGAATGAAATTTGGTGAGCCAAGCAGGATTGGTGCACTGATCATTACCTGAAAGTACCATCAAGACTCTGTGAAAAAATGTTTGCTGAGATTTCAGGAAACCCATATTTTTCTGGAAGCTTTCAACCCCTTTCCATGAAAGTGATTTTCGCCAGTCTCTGCTTAGGGCTACATCGATAGAAAAAAGCCATAGAGATAGAACTTGGAACTCTTTCATTGTGTCAAGTTTCAAAGAGCTAGCAAAAACCGTGTTGGATTTAGAGTTACAACTGCATGTATCCATACAGCAGAAAACAGAGGGAAACCTAAATATTAAAAAGGTTAATGTAAACGAACGGTTTAACCTAGAAGAACAAAATTTGGTGAGCCACTTGGGATTGGTGCACTGATCATTACCTGAAAGTATCATGAAGATTGGGTGAAAAAATGTTTGCTGAGATTTCAGGAAACTCATAGATTTCTTGAAGCATTCAACCCCTTTCCATGGAAGTGATTTTCGAAAGTCTCTGCTTAGGGCTATAGCAATAGGAAATAAACCATACATATAGAACTTGGAACTACTTCATTGTATCAAGTTTCAAAGAGCTAGTAGAAACCGTGTTTGATTTAGAGTTACAACTGCATGTATCCATATAGCAGAAATCAGAATGAAAGCTAAATATTAAAATGGTTACTGCAAACGAATGGTTTAACGTAGAAGAACGAAACATGGTGATCCAAGTGGGATTGGTGCACTGATCATTACCTGAAACTATTATCAACATTGGGTGAAAAAATGTTTGCTGAGATTTCAGGAGACTCATAGATTTCTGGAAGCTTTCAACCCCTTCCATGAACGTAATTTTCGCCAGTCTCCTCTTAGGGCTATAGCAATAGGAAAGAAACCATACAGATAGAAATTGGAACTTCTTCATTGTGTCAAGTTTCAAAGAGCTAGCACAAACCGTGTTTGTTTTAGAGTTACAACTGCATGTATCCCTATAGCAGAAAACAGAGTGAAATCGAAATATTAAAACATTTACTGCAAAAGAACGGATTAACCTAGAAGAATGAATTTGGTTAGCCACTAGGGATTGGTGCACTGATCATTACCTGAAAGTATCATTAAGATTATGTGAAAAACTGTTTGCTGATATTTCAGGAAACTCAAAGTTTTCTGGAAGGTTTCAACCCCGTTACATGAAAGTGATTTTCGCCAGTCTCTGCTTAGGGCTACATCAATAGGAAACAAACAATAGAGATATAACTTGGAACTACTTTATTGTGTCAAGTTTCAAAGAGCTAGTACAAACGGAGTTTGATTTAGTGTAATAACTGCATGTATCCATATAGCAGAAAACAGAGTGAAACCTAAATATTAAAACGGTTACTGCAAAGTAACTGTTTAACCTAGAAGAATGAAATTTGATGAGCCAAGTGGGTTTCGTGCACTGATATTTACCTGAAAGTATCATCAAGTTTGGGTGAAAAAATATTTGCTGAGATTCCAGAAAACTCATAGTTTTCTGGAAGCTTTCAACCCCTTTCTATGAAAGTGATTTTTGCCAGTCTCTGCTTGGGGCTATAGCAATAGGAAATAAACCATACAGATAGAACTTCTAACTACTTCATTGTGTCAAGTTTCAAAGAGCTAGCACAAACCGTGTTTGATTTAGAGTTACAACTGCATGTATCCATATAGCAGAAAAGAGAGTGAAACATAAATATTAAAATGGTTACTACAAACAAACGGTTTAAACTAGAAGAACGAAATTTCTTGAGCCAAGCGGGATTGGTGCACTTATCGTTACCTGAAAGTATCATCAAGACTCTGTGAAAAAATGTTTAATGAGATTTCAGGAAACTCATAGTTTTCTGGAAGCTTTCAACCCCTTTCCATGAAAGGGATTTACGCCAGTCTCTGCTTAGGGCTACATCAATATGATACAAACCATAGAGATAGAACTTGGAACTATTTCATTGTGTCAAGTTTCAAAGAGCTAGCAAAAGCCGTGTTTGATTTAGAGTTACAACTGCATGTATCCATACAACAGAAAACAGAGGGAAACCTAAATATTAAAATGGTTACTGTAAACGAACGGTTTAACCTAGGAGAACGAAACTTGGTGAGACAAGTGGGACTGGTGCACTGATCATTACCTGAAAGTATCATCAAGTTTGGGTGAAAAAATGTTTGCTGAGATTTCAGGAAACTCATAGTTTTCTGGAAGCTTTCAACCCCGTTATATGAAGTGATTTTCGCCAGTCTCTATTTAGGGGTATAGCGATAGGAAATAAACCATACAGATAGAACTTCGAACTACTTCATTGTGTCAAGTTTCAAAGAGCTAGCAGAAACCATGTTTTATTTATTTATTTATTTATTTATGTTTTTTATTGGATGTTCACAACATTACAAATCTCTTGACAAATCATATTTCATACATTAGAATCAAGTGGGTTATGAACGCCCATTTTTATCCCAAATACAGATTGCAGAATCACATCGGTTACACATTACATTTTTACATACTTCCATATTAGTGACTGTTGTATTCTGCTACCTTTCGTATCCTCTACTATTCCCCCTCCCCTCTCCTCCCATCTTCTCTCTCTACCCCATCTACTGTAACTCATTTCCCTCCATGTTTGTTATCCCATTCTCCTCATAAACTCTTATATGTAATTTTGTGTAATAATGAGGGTCTCCCTCCATTTCCATGTGATTTCCCTTTTTTTCTCCCTTTCCTTCCTGCCTCATGTCTCTGTTTAATGTTAATCTTTTCTTCCTGCTCTTCCTCCCTTTTCTGTTCTTAGTTGCTCTCATTATATCAGAGAAGACATTTGGTAATTGTTTTTTAGGGATTGGCTAGCTTCACTAAGCATAATCTGCTCTAGTGCCATCCATTTCCCTGCAAATTCCGTGATTTTGTCATTTTTTAGTGCTGCGTAATACTCCATGGTGTATAAATGCCACATTTTTTTTATCCATTCATCTATTGAAGGGCATCTGGGTTGATTCCACAGTCTAGCAATTGTGAATTGTGCTGCTATGAACATCGATGTGGCAGTATCCCTGTAGTGTGCTCTTTTAAGGTCTTCAGGAAATAGTCCGAGAAGGGCAATAGCTGGGTCAAATGGTGGTTCCATTCCCAGCTTTCCCAGGAATCTCCATACTGCTTTCCAAATTGGCCGCACCCGTTTGCAGTCCCACCAGCAGTGTACAAGAGTACCCTTTTCCCCACATCCTCGCCAGCACTTGTTGTTGTTTGACTTCATCATGGCTGCCAATCTTACTGGGGTGAGGTGGTATCTTAGGGTGGTTTTGATTTGCATTTCCTTGACTGCTAGAGATGGTGAACATTTTTTCATATACTTGTTGATTGATTGTATGTCCTCCTCTGTGAAGTGTTTGTTCATGTCCTTGGCCCATTTGTTGATTGGGTTGTTTGTTTTCTTATTGTCTAATTTTTTGAGTTCTTTGTATACTCTGGATATTAGGGCTCTATCTGAAGTGTGAGGAGTAAAAATTTGTTCCCAGGATGTAGGCTCCCTATTTACCTCTCTTATTGTTTCTCTTGCTGAGAAAAAACTTTTCAGTTTAAGAAAGTCCCATTTGTTGATTCTTGTTATTAACTCTTGTGCTATGGGTGTCCTATTAAGGAATTTTGAGCCAGTCCCCACAATCTGTAGATCAGAGCCAACTTTTTCTTCTATCAGACGTAGAGTCTCTGATTTGATATCTAGCTCCTTGATCCACTTTGAGTTGACTTTTGTGCATGGCGAGAGGAGGGGATTCAGTTTCATTTTGTTGCATATGGATTTCCAGTTTTCCCAACACCATTTGTTGAAGATGCTATCCTTTCTCCATTGCATGTTTTTAGCTCCTTTATCAAATATAAGATAGTTGTAGCTTTGTGGATTAGTCTCTGTGTCCTCTATTCTGTACCATTGGTCGACCCGCCTGTTCTGGTACCAGTACCATGCTGTTTTTATTACTATTGCTCTGTAATATAGTTTGAAATCTGGTATCGCTATACCACCTGATTCACACTTCCTGCTTAGAATTGTTTTTGCTATTCTGGGTCTTTTATTTTTCCATATGAATTTCACGATTGCTTTATCTATTTCTACAAGAAATGCCATTGGGATTTTGATTGGCATTGCATTAAACCTATAGAGAACTTTTGGTAATATCGCCATTTTGATGATGTTAGTTCTGCCTATCCATGAACAAGGTATATTTTTCCATCTTCTAAGATCTTCTTCTATTTCTTTCTTTAGGGTTCTGTAGTTTTCATTGTATAGGTCTTTCACCTCTTTTGTTAGGTTGATTCCCAAGTATTTTATTTTTTTTGAGGATATTGTGAATGGAGTGTTTTTCCTCATTTCCGTTTCAGAAGTTTTGTCGCTGATATACAGAAATGCCTTTGATTTATGTGTGTTGATTTTATATCCTGCCACTTTGCTGAATTCATTTATTAGTTCTAGTAGTTTTTTTGTAGACCCTTTTGGATCTTCTAGGTATAGAATCATGTCATCCGCAAATAGTGATAATTTAAGTTCTTCTTTTCCTATTTTTATGCCTTTAATTTCTTTCGTCTGTCTAATTGCTCTGGCCAGTGTTTCGAGAACTATATTGAATAGAAGTGGTGATAGGGGGCATCCCTGTCTTGTTCCAGATTTTAGAGGGAATGCCTTCAACTTTTCTCCATTCAGCATGATGCTAGCCTGAGGCTTGGCATATATAGCTTTTACAATGTCGAGGTAAGTTCCTGTTATCCCTATTTTTTCTAGTGTTTTGAACATAAAGGGATGCTGAACTTTGTCAAATGCTTTTTCTGCGTCTATCGAGATGATCATATGGTTCTTATCTTTGAGTCTATTGATGTGGTGAATAACATTTATTGATTTCCGTATATTGAACCATCCTTGCATCCCAGGGATGAATCCTACTTGGTCATGGTGCACAATTTTTTTGATGAGCCTTTGTATCCGATTCGCCAGAATTTTATTGAGGATTTTTGCATCTAGGTTCATTAGAGATATTGGTCTGTAGTTTTCTTTCTTTGAGGTGTCTTTGTCTGGTTTCGGAATCAGGGTGATGTTGGCCTCATAGAATGAATTTGGAAGAGCTCCCTCTTTTTCTATTTCCTGAAATAACTTGAAAAGTATTGGTATTAATTCTTCTTTAAAGGTTTTGTAAAACTCCGCTGTATACCCATCCGGTCCTGGGCTTTTCTTGGTTGGTAGTCTTTTGATGGCTTCTTCAATTTCATCCATTGATATTGGTCTGTTCAAATTGTGTGTATCCTCCTGACTCAGTCTGGGCAAATCATATGACTTAAGAAATTTATCGATGTCTTCACTATCTTCTATTTTATTGGAATATAGGTTTTCAAAATAATTTCTAATTGTCTTCTGTATTTCTGTAGCATCTGTTGTGATATTGCCTTTTTCATCCCGTATGTTAGTAATTTGAGTTCTCTCTCTTCTTCTCTTCGTTAGCATGGCTAAAGGTCTGTCGATCTTATTTATTTTTTCGAAGAACCAACTTTTAGTTTTGTTAATTTTTTCAATAGTTTCTTTTGTTTCAATTTCATTGATTTCTGCTCTGATTTTAATTAATTCTTGCCTTCTGCTACATTTGCTATTGTTTTGCTCTTCCTTTTCTAGGGCTTTGAGATGAAGTGTGAGCTCATTTATTTGTTGGTTTTTCCTTTTTTTGAGGAATGACCTCCAGGCGATGAATTTCCCTCTTAAAACTGCTTTCATTGTGTCCCATAGATTCCGATATGTTGTGTCTGTATTTTCATTTATCTCTAAGAATTTTTTGATTTCCTCCTTTATGTCTTCTGTAACCCATTGATCATTCAGTAACATATTGTTCATTTTCCATGTGATGTAGGATTTTTCCTTCCTTCTTTTATCATTGATTTCCAGTTTCATTCCATTATGATCAGATAAAATGCATGGTATTATCTCCACCCCTTTATATTTACTGAGGGTTGCCCTATGGCATAATATATGATCTATTTTTGAGAAGGTTCCATGTGCTGCTGAGAAAAAAGTATATCCACTTGATGATGGTTGATATATTCTATATATGTCAGTTAAGTCTAGGTTATTGATTGTGATATTGAGGTCAATAGTTTCTTTATTCAACTTTTGTTTGGAGGATCTGTCCAATGGTGAGAGAGGTGTGTTGAAGTCACCCATGATTATTGTGTTGTGGTCTATTTGATTCTTGAACTTGAGGAGAGTTTGTTTTATGAACGTCGCAGCGCCATTATTTGGTGCATAAATATTGATAATTGTTATGTCTTGTTGGTGAATTGTTCCTTTTAACAGTATATAATGTCCTTCCTTATCTCTTTTGATTAACTTAGTCTTGAAGTCGATTTTATTCGATATGCGAATGGCCACACCTGTTTGCTTACGAGGACAGTGTGCTTGGTATATTTTTTCCCAACCTTTTACCTTGAGCCTGTGTATGTCTTTTCCAATCAGATGTGTCTCCTGGAGGCAGCATATTGTTGGATTTGTTTTTTTAATCCATGTTACCAGCCTATGTCGCTTTATTGGAGAGTTTAAGCCATTAATGTTTAGGATGTTTAGAGTTAATATTGATATATGATTTGTACTTCCTGCCATGTTTGATTATTTATATCTTTTTTTTTCCCTAATTTAGTTTGTTTCTCCATGATTAGCTTTCCCCCCATCCTCTGTCCTTACCGAGGCACTTCCCGCTGATCGTTTTGGTTATTGTTTTCCATGTCTTCCTCGTGTAGAGTTTTGCTAAAGATGCTTTGCAATGCTGGTTTTCTGGCTACAAATTCTTTTAGCTTTTGTTTATCATGAAAGATTTTTATTTCGTTGTCGTATCTGAAGCTTAATTTTGCTGGATACAGAATTCTTCGTTGGGCGTTTGTGATGAAAAATCCGTTGTCAACCTTATTTGTTTACCCCTAAATGTAATCTGCCTCTTTTCTCTTGTAGCTTTTAATATTTTCTCTTTGTTCTGTATATTGGATAGCTTCATAACAATGTGTCTTGGCGTTGGTCTACTGTGATTTTGTGTGCTCGGTGTCCTGTATGCATCTACAATTTGTATATCTGTTTCCTTTTTTATTTCTGGAAAGTTTTCTGTAATTATTTCATTCAGCAGGTTAATCATTCCCTTGGTATGAATCTCTGTACCTTCCTCTATCCCGATGACTCGTAAGTTTGGTTTTTTTAAGTTATCCCAAATCTCTTGGATGTTTTTCTCGTGATTTTTTACCAGCCTATCTGAGTTGGCTAGACTCTTTTCAAGATGATATATTTTGTCTTCATTATCTGACGTTCTGGCTTCTACTTGCTCCACTCTGTTAGTGATACTCTCGATTGAGTTTTTAACTTGGTTTATCGTTTCCTTCATTTCTAGAATTATTGTTTGATTTTTTTTTATAATCTCTATCTCCTGAAAAAGATGCTTAACTTCTTCTTTTATCTGTTTATGTAATTCATTTTCAATGTGATCTTTAAGGTTCCTTTCCATCTGTCTAAGGTGTTCCTTGAGTTCTTTATATGGCCATTTTTCTGATGACTCCAGGTCCTCCTGAATATTTAGGCTGTCTTTCATTGTTTGTACTCCTTTTCTTCCTTGCTTTTTTATGCTCATGATACTTCTTGTTCTGTTTGACTGCTGAGTTACTGTTTACTCTTATAAATTTATTTGATGTTTGGGAGGAGAAGTATTAGAAGGGAAGGGAAGAAGTCACTAAAGAGAGTGAGTGTAGGCAGGTAGAATTCAAGAAAGGGGGAATAAGAAAAATTGAAAAGAAATGAAAAGACAAAAAAAGAAAAAAAGTGAAAAGAAAGAAAGAAAAAACAAGAAAATAAAAATAAAAAATGGAAATTGAAGTTTAAAAAATAATAGTAATAATAATAGAATAAAAAGAATTAAAAAAAATTGAAACCATTAATAAGAAAGTTAAAGAACAACAACAACATGAACTACAAAAAGTGAGAATAAAAAAAAATTTAAAAAAATATACTAATAATAATCCTTAAAAAAAATAATATTAATTAATAGTAAATGCAGTCATAGAACTCGATTAACTTCTCTTCCAGTAGGTGGAGCTATGCCAACTGGGCCAGGCTTCTCTTCTTGGTGGGTGGGAACCAATCACTGTGCCTCTGCTCTTCTTCCCAGACTGTGCAGGTCTCCAGTCCTGAGTGCCTAGGTCCTTCTCTTGTGGTTCCTCAATCCAGGCCCCACTCACCTGTGACGCTCACCACAATACTGGCTACACGCCGGGTCTGCTGCTCCTGGGAGCCCTGTTTTCATGGATGCCTGGGCACTCCCTTTCTGTTTCCCTCCCTCGGACCCTAAGCTTGTAGGGCTTGGGGCTGCGGACCCCCAGCGAATTTGTTTGCCCTCAGGTAGCAACTCCCCTGGTAGCTGGAGCAAGGGATCTCTGTTGTCAGCCCTGGTGGGTGCGATAGCCGGGGGTTCTGCGCCGCTAGTCCCTGGTGGGTGCGATAGCTGGGAGTTCTGCGCCGCTAGTCCCACGTCACTCATGATTCCCTGGGTCTGGCTATGGTGCTCAGTTTTTTTTTTTAACCTCTGTGAGATCAGGTGTGCCGACTAGTTATTTCAGCGGGATCGTTAGTGCTGAGTCACGAGAAGCAGGTGATCCGGGGCTTAAATGCAGCAGATTCGTGCTCAGTGTGTGTTTTCTGAGGGGCCCAAAGTATACGCACTAGCTCCACGTCAGCTCAGCATTGCTAGTGATCCTGAGCAAACAGGCTTTAGATAATTTACAGCTCCCTATTCCCGCGCAGTTGAAGAGGTCAGAGACTTGATCTCTCCATGCCTGCTGTCCTGTTAGACCTCCTCAATGATATTCATGTTACCCTTACAGTTTCCTGGCATAAGCAAGATCTTGGGGTTATACAAACTGCTGCTTCTGTTTCCAGTCCAGTTTTCTAGCACTGAAACCCTGCTGCCGTCGCCTCCACCTCTGGGCCGCGCTCTTGGGCGCCGCGCTTGTCCGCGACCTTAGCAGCGCCGCCATGGCCTCCGCTGCTCCTCGGCCCGGTGCCTAGCTCCCGGTGCCCAAGCAGCTGCCACCGTGCCTCTCCAGCCCTGGAGCACGGGTCCTCTCACAGGGGGGTGCTGAACGATGCCAAAGCAGGCTCTGCCCAGAAGTGCAGCAGGGAACAGGCGACTGAGGCGTTTGAGGCCTTGGTCCAGCCTTCGGAGGGCAGGGCTCGGCACGCAGCCCAGTTCCAGTCGATAGATGCGGCAGCTGGATCGAGTAGACAGGGCCATCAAGGCAGCATGCAGAGAGCAAATGGCGTCTCTCGCGGGTTGGATTTTCGGCCCCGAAACCATAGCCCAGACAACAATCCCAATCCACTAACTCTCCCTGTATAGACAATATTCAAAAAAAAAAAAAAAAAGGGGGGGG
>KZ295263.1:6271-26591 GCA_002406435.1 Spermophilus dauricus
CCCCAGCCTACAGCACCAAGTGGATCAGATGTCCCATGTAGGGCTTGTCTCCTGAAGAGATATTTTTGTGGAGGGCTTGTCAGCTAACCAGGGACTGTGGGTCTCCTGTCTGAGTAGGGTAGTCATCTTCTTGTCTTTCCTCCTTAGATGTGGTGAATGAGGTTTAGAGATGTCTGTGCAGTTAGGAGGACATCATGAGGGCCGGCCCACTTCTCCACGAGTTGCTCTTCTAATCCCTGGTTTTTCCATGTTGTAAGAAGGACTGAATCTCCTGGTTGGAAAATATGTGGAGGTTCCTGAAGGGAAGGTATTATCCTAGAGGAAACTTCTGCATGGATGTTAGAATTTGTTTCAGCGTCGTACAGAATATTTGGTGCTTTCTTCATATTTTCAGTGTGGAGAATGCATTCTTAGTGGGGTCTGAAAGGGTCTCCCCTGTGTAATCTCATAAGGGCTCAATTGCAGCCCTACTCCTGGGCCGGCCCTGACGTAGAACAGGGCAGTGGGTAATACCGTTTTCCATGTCAGTCTACTTTCCTGACATGTTTTGAGTCATTTTGTAACACACACCATGGAGGTGAGTGGGTTCTTGACTTGTGAATTCAATGAATGAATTTCACAGACACAAATAGTGGAAGAATGAGGGCAAAGTGTCACAATTTATAAAAATTATAGAAAGCAAGTGGATCTCCCTCAAGGATGAGGTCCCAAAAGAGGGTTGCTACCACTGAGAAGCTGTTTTTAAAGAAATCAACCTTTGGCCCAATCCTGGGTTGGGCATTCAGTGACAATGTCCTTTTCATGTGCCATTTGTTCTATTCAGGTTAAGTCACTGTGTTGAAGTTTGCCCTTTTCAAAGAGGTTTGGTCTCTGGGTCACAGATGTCTGTTTAAAGCTCAGCCTTGCATCTGAGGTCCTTCTATTCTGTTCCACTGTGGTCTTTCTGTTTGGAAAAATCAGATCTTAGTGGGGCCCAAGTCTCCTCTCTGCCTGCCCAGCTCTTTCCCTACAGGAAAAAGACTAGAAAAATGTTTAAGGCTGCATGACCTCATGCCTTCATTCTCCCATAAACAGTCCCAATTCATTACATGTTACTCCAACACAATTATGATAGTTCTCCTTTCACTCTCAAAAGTCCTCCATTTCAGGGTGTGAACCATCTTTTCTCTCTTCCATGGTGACTCTCCAGGCAGCACAGTCTCCATCTGCACACGTGGCAGAGCTGGGATGTGTGTGGTGCTTGGCTCTGGAGATATTCTCTGCACTTCACTGCGTGTTCTCCTGGTGCCACAATCAGGAGGAGTCCTGTTGTCCAATGTCACTGCTCTAGAACTCAAAGACCATTGAATTATCTTTCTGTGGAAACTTATGGAAATATTGCTACAATGGCTCAGCGGGTGGCATCTCAAATTCAGTGCCACCCTGGAGGAGAGCCTCCGCCACAAACTCACTAGGAGTTTCTACAATTGTACATGGAGGGAGGCTGGCAGGAGGCTCAGGGTTTTGCAACTACTCATCCCCACAGAACCCAAGCAGACTCCATCCCCTCTCCAACTTCAGAGGCACCAGGATCATGCCACACAACTGGCCAGAGTCTGCTCCCTTTCCCCACTCTCTCATCCTCAGAGTCATTTCTCCAGCTCCCTACCACCTCCTCTGCCTCTCTCTAATTGCTCCTGTTTGTCTGGCTTCTCTCCTTTCCCTTCTTTTGCTTTTGTCCCAGTTCATTTGCTCCTTTTAAAGTTTTTATTCTTTCTATTAGGTGTTGGCCTTGGGTTTCCCTCCCTGTTATTGCCCCCTGTGTGTCTCTGCTGGGTGGGGTTGTCAAAGGGTTTTTCTTTGCTTTGTGCAGCAGTCTGTTTCCCCTGAAGCACTGCATTTCCCCCCTCTCTCTTCTCTGTCATGGTGAAGTGATTGCAGCCATTTGCTCACATTGGCTACACAGCTGGCACTGGACTGTTCTCCTGGGCCAGCAGAGAGGAATTGCACATTGCTGTAGCCATGACCTGGTCCTGCTCTCTTGGTGTAGATTTTAACTTAAAGAACATGGGGAAAATTGTCCTGCAGCTGACAACCCATCCCCGAGTGGGCATAGAGAGATGGGGTCTCAAGTCCCACTCCTGGGCACTCTCTAAACAGCTACAATGTTAAGAGTTCTCATAGATAGTCCTCCTACAAGGGCTCTCAGCATGCATTTTCCCCTCACCCTGTAAGGTCACACAGGCCAATGAGACCAAAGGGGCTGCTGGGACCCTCTAACCTGCCTTTCCCTGTGTCCTGACCACAGCTGCACCTGTGCCAGGCAGGATCTTAGATGCAGGTCCCTCAGCACAATGGGAATAGCCAGTATTAATACTGCTTTCAAGGAACACAGCCAAGGGCAACAGAGCCCAAGGAAAACCCTGCTGCTAGGAGCTTCCCTTTCCCATTGCAGGGGGAAATACAGAGAACACCAGCACAGACACATCTGTCTACATCATACCACTGGATTACCAGAGGGACCCCACTCTCTTGACAAACAGGGAACTTGGGTCCTTTACACTATGGAACTCGATGCCCAGGATCAGTCCCCACTAGTCACAGCTAGAGATGCAACAGGAAAAAGAGGCAATAATCTGCGTCTAGAATGAATCTCAACACTCCGGAGCAAACCACCCCCAGCCTACAGCACCAAGAGCAGGCTGCTTATAAGAATGGATCAAATAAAAGTGGGAGAGACAGCTGGGCATGGTAGTGCATGCCTTTAATTCCAGCAAATTGGAAGGCTGAGGCAGAAGGATCACAAATTCAAAGCCAGCCTCACCAACTCGGTCACACCTTACACAATTTAGTGATAGCTGTGTCGAAATGAAGAGAAGAAAGAGGGCTGGGGATGTGGCTCTGTGCTTAAGCTCCTCTGTTCCATCACTGACTACAAAAAATAATAAAAGCAGAAAAGCCATCCATCCCATCAGCAGTGAAAATTTGAACACAATCACAAGAAGTTTCACAATCAGGGCATCCTGACACCTCCAACATTTTATAATTTTCTTGGCACTGATGCCAAAGAATTCAAAGTGGGTGAAATGCCAGACAAACCACACGAAGGAATGATCATTTAAAAATATTAATATAATCCAAGACAGTACAAAGAACAGCTGAAAGAATGAAGGTGGTTAAGGCAAAACATGAACACTTGAACCTGGAGAGAGAGATTTTGAAAAAGAACCAAGTAGAAACCTTGGAAAGGAGAAGCTCAATATGTTACATAAAACCTCCCTTGAAACACTCAATGGCAGTCCAGATCAAGCAGGGGACAGAGTGTCAGTGCTTGAGGACAGCTTTGCCAAACTGGTACCTGCAGACAGCAATGAGGACCAAAGATAGGAAAGAACTCAGGGAACATAAGAGACCTCAAGGACACCATTAAATGGCCAAACATCTTAATACCAGGCATGTCATGGGGAGAAAAGCTACTGGCCGAGGGCAGAGAAAACCTATTTGAAGATGTTACAACAGAACGTTTGTTAAACCTGCAGCAATACGTGGTCATGCATGCTTGGGAAGCATTGAGGACCCCAAATGACAAAAGAATGTCTCCACCAGTGATAACTCCATTGCAGAAAGGACAAGACAAGGAACTTTTAATATCACCAGCTGTAGGAGAGGAGCACCAGGTCACACTGAAAGACAAATCCACATGCAAAAAGCAAGATTTCTCATCAGAAACTCTCAAGGCCAGGAGGGCCAGGAGGGATGTGTTGGAAGCCATGTAAGAACTATGGATTTGTTTGAGCCATCCTATGACAGGGAGGCTGCTTTTCTGGGAAATTTGGATGAAATTCCCTGGTTTGAGAAAGCCCAGATCATGCTGGTGCCCTGCCTTATCTTATAGCCCTAGGTTAAAAGGCAGGAACCCAGAGATGGGCATAACCTGCCAAGCCCCAAACATCTTCTTTCCCCTCCTTATCTTGTTTTTCTGAATAAGCTCCTCACAGAATCCCTTTGGTGTGTTTCACTATACATAAAGAATTTGCAATCTTTTTCCTTTGTTAGGATCAGACTGTCATCATTTTACTCTTTTAAAAAGAAAAACTTGGCTTTATGCTAAGTTTCTGACATGAGGCCTGTCTACAAGTATAAATTTTTTTCATAGCCCCCTGTTAATTGGACCTTCTAAGTAAAGAATGAGAGAAGAAAGAAACGCTTAAAACATTCATCTACTCTCATTCAAATAAAATAATTTCTTGTGTCTGTTGACTGTGTCCTGACCACAGCTGCACCTGTGCCAGGCAGGATCTTAGATGCAGGTCCCTCAGCACAATGGGAACAGCCAGTATTAATACTGATTTCAAGGAACACAGCCAAGGGCAACAGAGCCCAAGGAAAACCCTGCTGCCACTTCCCTTTCCTATTGCAGGGGGAAATACAGAGAACACGAGCACAGACACATCTGTCTACATCACACCACTGGATTACCAGAGGGTCCCCAGTCTCTTGACCCTCTTATTATTTAGCAAACCTAGTTTTAAGGGAATTTAAGTTTGTACAATTTTGGTTAAATAATAATTGATATTTTAAAGTATCACATTACAGTCCAGATTTCAAAATTTTCATTAAAAGCTAAACTTGGTTAATATAAAAACATCAGTGTCATTGTGATACTATTGACTTTTTCATTTACTAAGTAAATGTTTATTTCTCAAATATGCAAGTCTTTAAAGTATAAGATTTAAAAGAATGTTTACTAAGCTGATGCTGTCTCCCAACTAAAGTTTTCTACAACAGTGGTCTCTTACAAACTTATATAATAATAACAAATTCATTGGAAATTTAATAATTTCATTTAATATTCTGTATTTAAATAAGTGTCATAAAATTTTATGTCACTCTCTTTACTGAGAAGGAAACTTAATTATATTTCTAAAAGATAAAAAAGAGTCTAACTTATTTAAAGGTTAACAATATGAGATATAAAAGTGTTTGCCTTTCCTTTAAGATGGGGTAAAAAGCTCTATTAACTTGTCTGTTTCGTGTTTCAGATATAATGATCAATTATGTTAACTAATTTATATAAATTAACTAACTTATATAAAAATGATATAATAAATTTAAAAATTTTATTATATTCAACTAAGAAACCCAGCTTAGTTTCAAAATTAAAACTCCTTGTGTAAGATTTGCCAAGAGGCCACCTTATCTGAGTTAAGACTCTGCCTCTCATCTCATTCCAGATTAAGGTAATCATTCAAGTTCATTTAAAATTAAGTCCAAAAGAAAGGCTTTTGTTATAAAGTTTCCTATATTCCTACAATAAATAAAAAACTATATATAAATAAGGTTAAATATTATGAAACAAATTTCTTAATTCATGACTATTATAAAATTAAATGTTTTTACTCTTGTTAATTTTTTTTTGCATTTTCCTTACAAATTTTACAGCTATTTTCTGTTAGTGCCTTATACAAGAACAGATTATAATATGACAACTTAAGACAACAAGGCCATTACTATAGGACAAACAAGTTTAAAACTGGCTTTCGGTATGTGTACTGGCCCCATTTCATCACTGGCCCCATTTCATAATTCTACTGCTTAGTCCATTACTAGAGGCAAAATTAAATCACACAATTAATAAAAACCAGGCTTTCTGTTATAGTGGTACCCTCTTCAGCTCAACATTGTTGACTAACAATCCTCAAATTACTAACAGGTAATTTTTGCTAATTTTCCTGGTTAAATAAAAATATTAAGTCACTTGTACTGTTTAAATACTTGTACTGGGCTGGGCCATTCTCTACAATTTAAGGCTAATGATGCTCCAGCTTATATCAATTTTTTTCTACAATTTCAAAAAATAAAAAGGGGGGAAATGAAACCCCACATAACCTCACTAAATCTCACAAAATTATTATAGAATCTATATTTTTAAAATTGTGACACTAAAATTTCACTGCTGCTGAGTGACACATGGAGCAAAAGATAAAACCAGGTTCAGTAATAATATAGGGTTGAGTCTATGCTTGTATAGTCCCAGAAAACCCAACCTGTCATGGTGGAGACAACTGAAGGTCTGACCCTTCAGCTGAGCAGATAGTTCAACAACAGGGAGGTAATAAGACTCCAACCACATGTTTGTGGCTTTGCTGGCTCTGTAGAGTTGTCAGGTGGGTGGAGTCCATGGGGAAACTTATTGGGCCTATTTCCCAGATCCACCCTTAGTACGTCCAGCTGTGTGGACTGGAGAACCCATCCCAGCACTGACTAATGATACTCATATGATGGAGGTTTCACAGATAAACACACTGCACCTATTCACAGGACTGGACTTAATTACATTGGCTACAGTGGGAATCCATCTATAAGTCAGTCAGTCCCATGATGAACATGGTGGCTGTATAAAAGTAACTTTGAGGAAAAGACAGCATGGGGGGGAATCTACACCAGCCAATACTACTGTCCCTTGGACTTAAGATCAAATGTTGGACAGTTATTAAAATGGGACTTTCCCATAACAAGCCATTCATTCCCATGGAACACCCACTACTACCTTACTGCCCTAACCATTCTGCAATAGAATTTGGAACCTCTACTAAATGGATGGAATGTGAAAATGTCTTGCCAGGACAACATGAAGTCTCTAGAAATGGTGATATATTTTGAATTGGTCTCCATTAATTTATAAAAGACAGCTAAGTACAGATGCCTAATCCCTGGATATGGTAATATCTTTGGTAATATTCTAACTTTTAGTGAGGGTGGTATTCAAAAAGATTTCTGGCACTTAATTTCTGCCTCAGATTTTCTCAATCATACAGATGGCCCTTTGGAATTTATAGACAGGAATTGCAAAAAGAGTTTCTATTATGGCCTATATAGCCTGTGTTCAATCTCCTTATGCTTTTAAGATTTTTTTTAGTTGTAGGTGGACACAAAATATTTATTTATTTATTTATATGTGGTACTGAGGATTGAACCCAGTGCCTCACGTGTGGTAGGCAAGCGCTCCACCACTAAGCCCCAGCCTCAGCCCCTCCTTATGCTTTAATTACTGGAAATGTAAGAGTAAGGAGAAAAGGTGATGTAACTTGTAAGAAATGCCATTTAACAAAGCTCATTTTCTTAATAATTTGGCTCAAAATACTACCAAAGTTCTGCACAATTAGGTGAATATTGATGAAAAAATTGAGACCGAATTAATGCTTTGAAAGCTACTGTCATAAAATAGGAAATGAACTTTGTCAAATTTGAACAAAGGCTTGGATGCCATTCTGGCTATAAGTATGTCTGTCATTATTGCAGCGAAATATAATGCTTCCCATGGGATTGGGAAAAGATAAAAAATCATCTAATGGACATTTGGCATAGCAATGATAATAACTTGGACCTTATGCAGTTATGTCACCAGATCCAGGACATTCAGAAAAGCAGGACTGGTCTCATGGATGCTGCATCTCTAGCTGAACAAATACTTCATTAAATAAATGGCTTCAATTCTGGAAATATGTTAAAACATTCTGCATGGTATATTATTGGAATGATATATTTGTTACTAATTCTTTTTCATATCATGATAATTGGTTCTCATACCCTCAGAACAAGGATCTGGGAACTCTAAGGAACCACATACCACGTTCATCTCGATAGACGCAGAAAAAGCATTTGACAAAGTACAGCATCCCTTTATGCTCAAAACATTAGAAAAACTAGGGATAACAGGAACTTACCTCGACATTGTAAAAGCTATCTATGCTAAGCCTCAGGCTAGCATCATTCTGAATGGAGAAAAATTGAAGGCATTCCCTCTAAAATCTGGAACAAGACAGGGATGCCCCCTATCACCACTTCTATTCAATATAGTTCTCGAAACACTGGCCAGAGCAATTAGACAGACGAAAGAAATTAAAGGCATAAAAATAGGAAAAGAAGAACTTAAATTATCACTATTTGCGGATGACATGATTCTATACCTAGAAGACCCAAAAGGGTCTACAAAAAAACTACTAGAACTAATAAATGAATTCAGCAAAGTGGCAGGATATAAAATCAACACGCATAAATCAAAGGCATTTCTGTATATCAGCGACAAAACTTCTGAAACGGAAATGAGGAAAAACACTCCATTCACAATATCCTCAAAAAAAATAAAATACTTGGGAATCAACCTAACAAAAGAGGTGAAAGATTTATACAATGAAAACTACAGAACCCTAAAGAGAGAAGTAGAAGAAGATCTTAGAAGATGGAAAAATATACCCTGTTCATGGATAGGCAGAACTAACATCATCAAAATGGCGATATTACCAAAAGTTCTCTATAGGTTTAATGCAATGCCAATCAAAATCCCAACGGCATTTCTTGTAGAAATAGATAAAGCAATCATGAAATTCATATGGAAAAATAAAAGACCCAGAATAGCAAAAGCAATTCTAAGCAGGAAGTGTGAATCAGGCGGTATAGCGATACCAGATTTCAAACTATATTACAGAGCAATAGTGACAAAAACAGCATGGTACTGGTACCAAAACAGGCGGGTGGACCAATGGTATAGAATAGAGGACACAGAGACTAATCCACAAAGTTACAACTATCTTATATTTGATAAAGGGGCTAAAAGCATGCAATGGAGGAAGGATAGCATCTTCAACAAATGGTGTTGGGAAAACTGGAAATCCATATGCAACAAAATGAAACTGAATCCCTTTCTCTCGCCATGCACAAAAGTTAACTCAAAATGGATCAAGGAGCTTGATATCAAATCAGAGACTCTGCGTCTGATAGAAGAAAAAGTTGGCTCCGATCTACATATTGTGGG
Source organism: Spermophilus dauricus (assembly GCA_002406435.1). Taxonomy (NCBI): domain Eukaryota; kingdom Metazoa; phylum Chordata; class Mammalia; order Rodentia; family Sciuridae; genus Spermophilus; species Spermophilus dauricus. Next base: position 15,066 of record KZ295263.1, read on the forward strand.
GTCGGGCTCCAAATTCCTTAATAGGACACCCATAGCACAAGAGTTAATAACAAGAATCAACAAATGGGACTTACTTAAACTAAAAAGTTTTTTCTCAGCAAGAGAAACAATAAGAGAGGTAAATAGGGAGCCTACATCCTGGGAACAAATTTTTACTCCTCACACTTCAGATAGAGCCCTAATATCCAGAGTATACAAAGAACTCAAAAAATTAGACAATAAGATAACAAATAACCCAATCAACAAATGGGCCAAGGACCTGAACAGACACTTCTCAGAGGAGGATATACAATCAATCAACAAGTACATGAAAAAATGCTCACCATCTCTAGCAGTCAGAGAAATGCAAATCAAAACCACCCTAAGATACCATCTCACTCCAGTAAGATTGGCAGCCACTATGAAGTCAAACAACAACAAGTGCTGGCGAGGATGTGGAGAAAAGGGTACACTTGTACATTGCTGGTGGGACTGCAAATTGGTGCGGCCAATTTGGAAAGCAGTTTGGAGATTCCTGGGAAAGCTGGGAATGGAACCACCATTTGACCCTGCTATTGCCCTTCTCGGACTATTCCCTGAAGACCTTAAAAGAGCATGCTACAGGGATACTGCCACATCGATGTTCATAGCAGCACAATTCACAATAGCTAGACTGTGGAACCAACCCAGATGCCCTTCAATAGATGAATGGATAAAAAAAATGTGGCATCTATACACAATGGAGTACTATGCAGCAATAAAAAATGACAAAATCATAGAATTTGCAGGGAAATGGATGGCACTAGAGCAGATTATGCTTAGTGAAGCTAGCCAATCCCTAAAAAACAAATACCAAATGTCTTCTTTGATATAATGAGAGCAACTATGAACAGAGCAGGGAGGAAGAGCAGGAAGAAAAGATTAACATTAAACAGAGACATGAGATGGGAGGGAAAGGGAGAGAAAAGGGAAATTGCATGGAAATGAAGGGAGACCCTCATTGCTATACAAAATTACATATAAGAGGTTGTGAGGGGAATGGGAAAATAAACAAGGAGAGAAATGAATTACAGTAGATGGGGTAGAGAGAGAAGATGGGAGGGGAGGGGAGGGGGGATAGTAGGGGATAGGAAAGGTAGCAGAATACAACAATTACTAATAGGGCATTATGTAAAAATGTGGATGTGTAACCGATGTGATTCTGCAATCTGTATTTGGGGTAAAAATGGGAGTTCATAACCCACTTGATTCTAATGTATGAAATATGATATGTCAAGAGCTTTGTAATGTTGTGAACAACCAATAAAAAAAATAAAGAAGGGGGAAATATTGGAAGCCATGTATAAACTATGGATTTGTTTGAAACATCCTAAGTCAAGGAGGCTGCTTTTCTGGGACATCCTGGGTGAAATTCCCTGGTTCAAGAATCCCAGATCATGCTGGGGCCCTGCCTTAGCTCACAGCCCTATGTTCAAATGTAGCTGCCTCTTGGGTGTAATCTGCCAAGCCCCTAACAACTTGTTTCCCCACCCTTGTCCTGTTTTTCTGATTTCAGAGCCCTCCTCTCACCAATAGGTAGATCTTCCAGATGAACAATCAACAAGAGAATGTCAGAGTTAAGTGCCACTATAGGGCAAGTGGACTCAACAGAGGTCTACAGAATATGCCATGCAACAGTTGGGGGTACACATTCCACTCATCAGCACAAGGAATGTTCCCCAGGGTGAATCATGCATAGACCATAAAGCAAGTGTTTAGAAATTTTAAAAAATTCTTGTATGCTTTCCAATCATAATGAAATGAAATTAGAAATCAAGATCAGAAGAACCTACAGAAACCTCACCAACACTTGAAGATTATGCAACACAGCCTCAAATAACTGAAAAACCCCTAGAATCATAAGTATATGGAAACACGACTGTAGTGAGCCGTTTGTGATCGCCATTACAAGATGGCGCTGGCTCCGCTGTGGTCTGTGACAAACAACTCCTTATTTGGGAGAGTTGGCGCATGGTTTTTCAACACCCTATGAGAAAGCTCCACGTAGCAGCTTCGCATTGGGGCTTAAGGTGCTTTATTTAGGCTGGGAGGGGCATCCGGGATGAGAAGGAAAAATATCAGGGGCCTGAATAAACGGCTGAAAGAAGATTCCTGTTGTTGCGTCTTCCTTGCGGGCAAGGGGTCGCGACAAGTGGTGCCGAAACCCGGGAACCAGAACTTTCAGCCGTCAGGGGTGGTGCACCGGTTAGTCCCAGGTAAGTGGGATCCGCGACCAAAGCGGGGATAGTCCCAGTAAGTGGGATCCGCGACCAAAGCGGGGATAGTCCCAGTAAGTGGGATCCGCGACCAAAGCGGGGATAGTCCCAGTAAGTGGGATCCGCGACCAAAGCGGGGATAGTCCCAGTAAGTGGGATCCGCGACCAAAGCGGGGATAGTCCCAGTAAGTGGGATCCGCGACCAAAGCGGGGATAGTCCCAGTAAGTGGGATCCGCGACCAAAGCGGGGATAGTCCCAGTAAGTGGGATCCGCGACCAAAGCGGGGATAGTCCCAGTAAGTGGGATCCGCGACCAAAGCGGGGATAGTCCCAGTAAGTGGGATCCGCGACCAAAGCGGGGATAGTCCCAGTAAGTGGGATCCGCGACCAAAGCGGGGATAGTCCCAGTAAGTGGGATCCGCGACCAAAGCGGGGATAGTCCCGGTAAGTGGGATCCGCGACCAAAGCGGGGATAGTCCCAGTAAGTGGGATCCGCGACCAAAGCGGGGATAGTCCCAGTAAGTGGGATCCGCGACCAAAGCGGGGATAGTCCCAGTAAGTGGGATCCGCGACCAAAGCGGGGATAGTCCCAGTAAGTGGGATCCGCGACCAAAGCGGGGATAGTCCCAGTAAGTGGGATCCGCGACCAAAGCGGGGATAGTCCCAGTAAGTGGGATCCGCGACCAAAGCGGGGATAGTCCCAGTAAGTGGGATCCGCGACCAAAGCGGGGATAGTCCCAGTAAGTGGGATCCGCGACCAAAGCGGGGATAGTCCCAGTAAGTGGGATCCGCGACCAAAGCGGGGATAGTCCCAGTAAGTGGGATCCGCGACCAAAGCGGGGATAGTCCCAGTAAGTGGGATCCGCGACCAAAGCGGGGATAGTCCCAGTAAGTGGGATCCGCGACCAAAGCGGGGATAGTCCCAGTAAGTGGGATCCGCGACCAAAGCGGGGATAGTCCCAGTAAGTGGGATCCGCGACCAAAGCGGGGATAGTCCCAGTAAGTGGGATCCGCGACCAAAGCGGGGATAGTCCCAGTAAGTGGGATCCGCGACCAAAGCGGGGTCAGCTCCTCTACAAAAAAAAGAGAGAGCCTTATATTTTATTGCAGCTGCACTGTGTACTTTCATTTTTGTTTTTTGTGTTTCCCTCATGCTCCCTTTACGTTAACCCTTTTTGAGTCTTTTTCAGCTAACCAATTGGTTCCCAATGATTGGCAACAACTTTGTAGGACCGTTTTGTCAGGAGGAGATTTTTTGTTATGGAAAAGTGAATATCATGAGAGATGCCGTGAGTTGGCCCAAATTAATCAGAATGCAGGCCATCCACAGAGGAATGTAAAAATGTTGATGGGGACTGGGCAATATGCCACCATTGACCAACAGATAAATTTTGATCCAGGCGTTTACGCTCAAATTGCCTCAGCTGTCGTGCATTGCCTCAGCTGCCGTGCATGCCTGGAAGGCCTTATGCCTCAGCTGTCGTGCATTGCCTCAGCTGCCGTGCATGCCTGGAAGGCCTTACCTGTCTCTAATACTGAGGCTAAAATTTCAAAAATTTCTCAAGGACCTTCCGAGCCTTATTCTGACTTCATAGCTCGATTGATGCAGATAACAGGAAAAATATTCCCTAACTTGGAACAAGCCATGTCAGTCATTAAGCAATTGGCTCTTAAAAATACAAATTCCTATTGCCAAAATGCCATTAAATCTACCAAAACAAAGAGTGTTGATGACATGATTCGAGCGTGTAAGGATATTGATGGAGCTCATATTACCGGACAGGTTTTGGCCGCTGCCCTCAAAACAGGATTGTCAGGGTTTAATGGTAAAGGGGCCCAACCCAAAGGCTGCTTCCGATGTGGGAAAGAGGGACATATTAAACGAAATTGTCCCGTAGGGAATAGATGGGGTTGGGAAGGCACGCCTGGCCCCTGTCCCCGATGTGGCAAGGGGAATCATTGGAGCAGCGAGTGTCACCCAAGTTTGATGCTCAGGGACGCCCACTGTAGCCGGGAAATGGGAACAGGGGCCCGCCCCTGCCGGGAAGCCAGAGTGCACTGGGCGGTCCAGAGACAGAACAAGCTGCTACCGCAGTAAGATCTTGGCCAGGCGAGAAAAAATGCAGACAAAATCAAACAAAATGCAATCGGCTAGGAAAACTTGGAGAACTTTTGCCCCGAAAATGGGCAGCAGACTCCATGTTGTTTGCATCACCATGGTAACCATGGGGTGCCTGGCCGGAAGAGCCACTTCCTGGTCCCACCTCCCACACTTTTGCGGGCTTCCGATTTGTTCTTCCACAGTAACTCAGACAGGACTTCTAGTCCCACCTTCCAGCCACTAACCTGTACTGCTGTGTTTCAGATTTCTACCGGAGCTGCTCAGAGCCTGTTTTTTTAAAAAATGCCTACCTGTAAATGCTAACGAAAGATATCTTTTTCAGACAAAATTTAATTCCACAGGTTTCTATGTCACAGTCCTAAATTTAAGCTAGTTCTAAGTTAAATAACCTGACTTTTTCTTTATAGTTGTGTTACTAAATAATGTTCCATTGATGAGAGATATCAAATATGCTTCTTTATATTTTACTTTTAATTTTGGAGGTTATGAGGATGCATTTGCTCGCCACAGGAACAAGCCGGCAAAGTTCCTGTGATGACCAAAGAATCCTTATTCTCATTGCTAATTATAAAAATAAAAATGTATACACAAGGATCTTATTTCAGTTACATCAAGTGACGTCACATAGAAGAGTGCACTCCTAGTTAAAAATAAATTAAAATGGATCCAAATATTTTAAGACCACGTGGTTACATAAAGTTAATACAATTATAAGTTAAGTTCTTATTCTTAATATATATATTTTTTATATTTAGATAACCTATATTTGTTAATCTATAAATTAATTAACACATACCTAATTGATTAGTTAATATATATTTGCCTAACTGTTTTTCTTCAACAGGAAACCCATAATTTATGTTTTATATTTACATTTATCAGATACTCTGCCTTTTCAGTTACAGATATTTACAATAAATGTGTTTACTATAAATTTGCTTTTAAGTGAAAATACAATCAAGAAGTTTCTAATTCTCAAGGTTACTGTCTAAACTCATAAGATGATAAATTATTAAAAATTATTTCTATAAAATATCTAAGGGTTTTAACTATATTTTCATTGATATTTCTTATCAAAGTATAATAATTTGTTTATAGATTCTAAGGTTTTCAGAAATTGTTCCAAAGTATATATTTTTTTTTAAATAAAAGGATGTTTCAACAAAGAAAAGGCACACATGGATCCTAAAAAGAAGAAAGAAATCATCTTTGGGTAAAACAAGGTCTTTATATTCGTTTTCCTAAGTATATTAAAGGTCAAATTAACATTCTGACTTCTAAGCCAATACAGGTTCATTATCAACGCCTACAAACCAAGGATGATTTTGCTGAAGTTTGTCTCCGACCAATTCGAAGATGATTTTTCTACAATGATCCCTGCTTCATGCCTTCCTCCTTTCACCCCCTTTCTTCTTTATTTTATTATTCCTCTCCTCTGACTCTATGCCTTGTTGAACCGGAACCAATTAAAGACCTAATAATGACTGGCTGAATAGATACCACTAAACGCCTTGGCAACAACGAGCTGATCTTGTAGTACCCAGAGACGGGCAACTTTCACGCTTGCACTGCAACCCAAGACAGGGGAATGGGGCCTCCCCAGAGACGGGTAAGCACTGTAAGGGCAGTGAACGACCTAAGACAGGGGCTACTTGATTCCCTTTGACGTGCAACAAACAAAAGGGGGGGAACTGCTGGCACGGACTCCCCCCGGCCCCCAGGGCTTGGATCCAGCCCTGATTTTTGTGCACGTCAAAGAGGCCAGCTCACAGGGCCTTGAAGGAGCTCACAAGGCCTTGAAGGATTTGTGGTGTCTGTTTTCATATCATTCAGCCGATAATGGCCATGTGGGAACGTCCTGACCTGCTTGGGCCTGATAAGGTTCCTGATTGAAGGCTCCTTATGAGTCGATATGAGCCACCTGCCTCCCCCCGCCCTTGCTCCCGCCTACCAGTAACTTTCCATGCCTTTTGCAAGAAATATATAAGTGTGTGCTGAGCTAATAAAGAGAGATTCCCCCTGGATGAGGCGTCGGCTGATATGCCTCAGATCTGGGGAAGGCGCCTCCTTGGGGCTGAGCCATACTATGCAGCCACTTCTGCACAGTGGGATAGGACCTCTACTCTCGCCTGTATTGTTTTTAGAAAACTAAAGGGGGAATTGTAGTGAGCCGTTTGTGATCGCCATTACAAGATGGCGCTGGCTCCGCTGTGGTCTGTGACAAACAACTCCTTATTTGGGAGAGTTGGCGCATGGTTTTTCAACACCCTATGAGAAAGCTCCACGTAGCAGCTTCGCATTGGGGCTTAAGGTGCTTTATTTAGGCTGGGAGGGGCATCCGGGATCAGAAGGAAAAATATCAGGGGCCTGAATAAACGGCTGAAAGAAGATTCCTGTTGTTGCGTCTTCCTTGCGGGCAAGGGGTCGCGACACACGACATACCAGAACCTGTGGGATCCAGAAACGGCACTAGAAAGAGGAAAGTTGGCAGGAACTGTACCTACAAGATAAAAGACAGAGACCTCAATAAATTGCCTAATGATGTCTTAGGAAAACAAAAACAAAGTCCAAAATCAGTAGAAGAAAAGAAATAATATCAGGGTAGAAATAAATGAAATAGAAAGTAGAGGAGCACGGCCAAAGTTCAAGGGTACAAAGAGTAGTTTTTTGAAAGCATAAAACAAAGTGAGCAAACCTTTAGCTAAATTATCACAAGAGAGATTAGACCCAAATCAATAAAATGAGACTTGAAAAAAGAGGTCTTACAACAGATACCAAGGAAACTCAAAATAACATCAGTGTCTTAGGATGGTCCTGCCCCCCTGGGGTGGGTGCCCTGGCCAAATTGAGTGCCCTGACAAGTCATCAAGGGACAGAGAATGCCAGACTCCATCTTACGGTGGAGGCTATTAATAGGATGTCCAGTGGCCCCATGGAATGAAGACAGGGCTTGCTGAGGGGAGTGGAGGACTGTTGGGATGTGTGGGCCTCAGGGTTACAGCAGTTACCATCATTCGGTCTTCCCTTTGGACATCTCTGCTGTCATCCAGCAGAGGCCTCTCCTTTGGTGCCCATTGCCTTGCACCATGAGAAGTGTCTTGATCGTTTAAAGATGGGAAAGGTTGGAACATGGCATCCCATCTCACTTTCCTGAACTCTGACCCCAATATCCAGCTATACAATAGTCACTCATGGAGCCACGCCTTTGGGTCGGCCACACACCTGCTCCATGTCATCTTCCAGCAGGGGTCATCTTTTTCTTGTTCACAGCTTGAGAGCTACAGGCAGAGCAGTCAGTGAAAATTCTCCCCAGGGAGCTTCCTGAGAGTTTGGGCTCAGCGTTGACCACAGTTAACCAGGACAACAGACATCTCCCCAAAAGCCTGCTTCCTGTGTGTGCCTTCCACACCTTCTCACTCTCTGGCACCCCAAACCTGCCAATTTTCACTTTCCCTGATCATAAAAAAGCTGCAAAGAGCTTCAAACCACAAGGAAACCAAAGAGAGCCAGGCCCAGGGCCTGTGACTAGCGTGGTGAGGACCCCAACCAGTGAGCCCAAATAAGGAAGTGGGTGGGAGGCTGTGTCTCGAGCCTCAGGATCACAGAGGTCAGGACAAGCCCCCTGGTATGCGTCTGAACAGGGCTCACACCAGGTCCTGCAAGGGGGAAGGTGGATGTTGGCTTAGGGCAGCATTTTCCTCCTGGACCCCACAGGAGGGAGTCCTGACCTCGAGGAAGAGGATCTGGAGGCTGCCCCAGTGCCCCTGGTTCCAGGAGAGCCCTGGCCAGATGAGGATGGGTCCTAAAGGCCAGGCTCCTCTCCCTGTGCCCCCATGACAAGCAGAGCTGCCAGGGTGGGCGGCCAGGACAGATGTGGAACTAGAGGCAGACTAGCTCCTGGTGGTGCTGGTGCCCCCAGGTGGACGTGGGGGCTTCTGCAAGGGAAGCGGGCCTTTTGTCACTTAACATAGTGGGCCCCCGTGTCTCTAGGAACACAGTTGTCCTTGTCCCGTGTGAGGTGGTCACCATGGGGATGGTCTGGATAGTGGGGCTGTGGACATTGAGGCCCCTTAGTGCTGTGTCCTGCTTTTTGTTCCTCCTCTCTGGGAGATGAACACGGCCCCAAGGGCAGAAAGAAGATCAGGGAGGAAGTCTGGGCTCCCAGATCCCATTGATGTTGGAGGGACAGACAAGTACAGGTGGCCTTTCTGGGTGTGGTGCTGGTTCCCTAGGACAGCTTAAGTGTTTCTTCACGGGCAGCCTTTGGGGCACAGCAGTAACTGTGGGCACACCAGTGATTGCTTGTCCTGGATTTTGCTTTGCCATGTGCTCCTTGGTCCCCATGGTGGTGCTCTGCCTAGGGGCACTGGAGGTGTTCTGTTCCAAGCTTGCCCCGTGTTGCTGTCTGCTGCTCGGGGTCCCCGCTCTTTGGGAGAAAATGCACATGGCCCCAAAGGGCTGAAATGAGATTGGGGACCAAGTCAGGGCTCACAGATGCCATTGATGTTGCAGGGACAGATGAAGAAGTACAGGCAGCCTCTCTGGGGGTGGTGCTGTCCGCCAGAGGTGAGTGTAGGTGTTTCTGGGTGGGCAGGCTTTGGGGGATGGCACTCAGACTCGGAACACCAGTGTTCCCTTGCCCATGTTTACCTTTTTTGTGTGTTTCCTGGTGCCGTGGTGGTGCTCTGGCTGGGGGCAGTGCAGCTGTTATTTCCCAAGCTTGCGCCCTGGTGCACTCTGATTTTGGGGGTCCCTCTACTTTTTGAGCAGATGCTCATGACTTCCATGGGAGATGTCAGAGCCAGAAGCAAGTCTGTCCTCCCAGCTGCTATGGAGGTCACTGAATGTGTCTGGGTGCTGGCATGAGCACCCACGGTGGCCTTTCTATCTTTGTCAGCCCCAAGGTTTGGGCTGCCCAAGGTTGGGGGGCCTGCCATCAGGGTGGCATTGGGGCTGTCCCTGGACCTGAGCTCCCGGTGTCCAAGCTGCTGGCAGCTGGCCAAGCCCAGGGCTCTGGGCTTCTTCCCATCAGGAACCCCAGGGATGGGTGGGATGGCGGCTCCAGGGGGAGGGGCTGCTTCCCTGTGGGGCGTGCTTTGCACCCCTGGAGCCGGCTGGCTGGAGTGTCTCCAGGTGAGGGCCCGTGAGTCCTGGTGGGCTTTGGGCCCTGGTGAGAGGGCAGGAAGCGCCTACCCGAGGTGGAGGGAGGCCCCAGATGTGGGTCTCTGAAGGCATAGTGGTGTTCAAGGGGCCTGAGGTTGGAGGTGGGAGGTGTCTCTGGGAGGGGACAGCAGAGCCCACCCACACTGGGGTGGAGGCCACCATGGTGGTGCTGCTGGGGGGTGGGGAAAGGTCTGGCTGGGGCCCACTGATGACAGAGGCCTGGCCCCTCCCCATGCAGAGGAGGGCCGCACATGGGCTTGTGGGGCCATGGTACAGCTGTCCCGCGTGGCCTGGCTCTCACCCATCAGAAGGCGGTTGATGGGCTACAGGGCTTTCTCCTTATCCCGGTCTAGGTCCTCAGTGGTGACAAGACGGGCCAGTTCCAGAAGTGGTGGCAGCCTCAGAGGTTCCAGGGGGAGGGGCTGCTTTGGCAGCGAGGCTGGAGAGGAAACTTTCATCTCTGTGGCCTACCAGTGTCCCCCATGGATGAGCTCTTCTTCCTGGGCAATGGCTGTCCCTGCTGCCTTCTGCCACCATCTCACACTGGGCCTTCTTTGGGGGAGTCCCTGGGGATGAAGAACACCCATGGGCAGCTCCCAGTTGGATGGGCCTGGAGCCCTCCTTCTTAGGGCTCGGAGATCCTGGGTAGAGCTGTATGAGCTGCTGATGGGATTTCTCTCGGTGCAGGAGCTCTATAGGTTGTCTGGGAGCTCTCAGCTGTCTTGGGAGCTCTGGGTGCAGAGGTTTCCCTGCAGAGCCCCAGGCCTGGGCACAAAGGCAGGCAGGCTGCTGTGGGCCACCAGGGGCCTAAAGGCAGACTGTGCTCCTCCAGGACCTGGGGCCCCCTCTGATGTTCTCTATCTGCAGGGTCCTCCGCTTGCTCAGCCACCACTGGCCACTGTCTCCAGGGGCTGTGATCACAGTCCTCCCTGGGCAGGGTTCCTGTGGTGCTGGAAGCTGGCAGGGAGCCACTCCCTGCTCCTGCGCCAGACAAGGGTCTGTTTGCTGAGGGGTGGTCTGGGCTGCGGGAATCTGTGAAAGCTGCAGCTGACAGCAGCATCTTCTTCAGGAGACCAGGCATGCGGAGGGTGAGGGTGATGTCCAGGTCTCCCAGAAAGGATCCAAGGGTCTGCAGGACCTGGGACAATCAGCTAGGAGGCGCTCTTCTCAACTGCCAATGCGCAGTCGCGGGATGGCGGCAGGGTGACCTGAGAGCGTTCCGTGGGACCAGGCAGCCCAGAGTGGCCAATTAGTGTGGGGAAGTCCGCGGGCGCTGTAACCAGGCTTCCTGCGGGACACTCAGGGCCAGGGACAGGGGTGAGGGACCAAGCTTGCCCTGGAAAGTACCCATGGCAGCAGTTAGGGAAGGAGGGATTCCGGAATTTTAGCGGCGATGGCAAAGGGCCCTTCTGCTGCTGCCAACGCGGCTTCAGGGGATGTGGCAATGTCAGAGACCCGTTGCCAGGACGCAGCTTTGGAAGGTTTGAGTAGAGAACCTGGGGCACGTGCAGAAAACCCTTGACACTGGGAATGAGGTAGGCTCGCGCCAGGAAGGGACATGCGCACGCGCCAGGTTTGCGTGCCACAGCCTAAGCAATAGGCAAAAGGGCGGGAACTCTGTGCCTGGTGTGTTCCTGGGTACTGGGGGGAGTGTGGAGCACTGGCGCTGTGGATCCAGAACCCGCTGGTCCACCGCTGACCCAGTGAGGGTTCCCGATCATCTGGGAAGGGTTGTGGATGTTGGTTTTGAGGGTCCGCAGTCAGGGCAATGGCGGGGATCCCTGCCCTCGGGCTGGTGCAGCGCCCCGGCTCCTCCCCAGAGGCAGGCAGGATGGCTGCGCAGGTGGACTGGACTGTGGAGGTGGGGGGTGGCAGGAGGGCTGAGCAGCCTCTGGGTGGCAGGTAGAGGGCGGCTCCTGGGCTGCGCAGCAAGTGAGGACTAGGGCAACACACGGGGGTGTTTGGCTGGCGGTACCTGCGCCTCTTGTCTGGGAAGGGGGGGCCTGG